>WEKY01041646.1:848975-874042 GCA_013390045.1 Picathartes gymnocephalus
AAAAAAAAAAGAAAAAAAAAAAAAATCCTATTTCAAACCCTTCAACCACATCATATTCTTTTCCTTTCCCTAGTTCATAATGAACTATTACATTTATTTTCATTCTGCTCTGGAAGCCCTTTGGAGTTTATGCAAATAAAAAAACCCCTTACTTTTCTACAGAAATACTATGCATCAAATTCTAATTCTTCATCTGCTTAAAAAGAGTTAGGAAAGAGCTTTTAGAACTTCAGCAAAGCTACACCTTATTTCAGGGCTGCTTTGAGGGGCAAATATATCATGATGGAGGGCCCTTTGGCACAACAAAACCTCCCGTGCTTTACAGCTTGAATTAGAAAGGCAACAGCATATTAATGCTACATATTAATGCTAATTAAAAGCATGTTTAGCATTCTTTCAAGGAAAACCACCTTTTCCAGTTATTTTCTGCTAAAGGTGCCCTAACCCGCTGTAACAGCCCAACACCATGAAGACAAGAGTTGTTGCCAATGCTGAAGTTTCAATATTGAGTGTGGAAACCAATGCTGGATTTCCACAACCTTGAAATGTCACCACACATGGATTATACCAATGCTTAGCCACAGACTGCTCTTTTAAACAGAACCTTTAGAAGTCCTCACACACAAACAGGGCTTCATGCTCTTTGGCAGAACCACATTTCACTGAGAAGTGTGGATTCCATTTGCTGCAGGAATGCAACAAACAAAAGGCGAATGTGTAATCATGCAGCCAGGAGAAAAAAAGGAATGCAAAGGCAGCAAAGAAAGCCAAAAAACCCCTCAAAACCCAAAAGGCAGGGACAAGAAGGAAGGAGCAAGTCAAAACAGATAGGCAGAAGTTGTTCCACGCCAACCTTTTCATTAGACTGAAAAACCCCCCATAGAACAAGTTCTGCAGCACGGCAGTGATGCCACTGTAACTCACATCTGCCCCAGACAGCTCTCACCACTGCTGCAGCACCCATCCCTCCCTACCACAGGCGAGCAGAGCTGTTGGGGTCCCCACCCAGCACCCTCAGAGCAGGCGCTGAGAATTCCTGACATCTTCTGGAATCCACAGCCCCACAAATCAGACTCTTGCAGGAAGAAAACTGACGCTGCCCTTTGGAGCTTTTCTGCACGGATTGCCCGACACCTCCCAAAGGCAAAGCCCGGTTCCAGACCAAGGCATGACGATGCCTCCCTGCATCACTCTGGTGCTGGTTTCTTCCTGCTGCTCTCTTTTACCAAACCACAACAGCTCAACCAATATTTGGGAGTGAACAGAAGCTGCACAATGACAACTTGGCTGGTGATGCTCTCCCCAAATCGCTCAGACCTCGAGCTTATTGAAATCCAACTTCTCCAGAACAACCTCCAAAACATGACTAATAGGCTGATTCTCCTCCAACAATATCTATCTTGGTTCCTGCTGTAAAATAATCAATTACACTAAACGGAATTATTTATACAGAATACGAAAGCAGTTCGGCTTTGGTGGAAGTAATATGCTTATCAGATGGATTAAGATCTAATAGGCTTTTCTCTCTCAAAGTATAGCTGTTCCTGATAGTCTATCAACCCTCTTATGTAAATTACTTTGCTCTTGACAACATAAATTAGATGAAAGAACTATATTTTGTTTACAGATCTCAAGTAACAGGATTTTAAATGTATTTTAAAACCGTGCCAATAGAATCAAAAACTGTGTTTATGAACTGAAATTGCCTTGGCTTATTGCAACTAATGAAACAAAAGTGAACTCTGCATACTTTTTGTTAATATAGTGACTCCATGAAAATCAAATATTTATGTCTTTGGTCTAGACGAATTAATATACAATTTCTCTACCACAGGAAAAAAAAAAAAAGCCAATGTCTTCCTTAATGGGTGGCTTAATGGAGTATCTGATTTCTCTGGGCTCAGCTCAGAAGAGCTGAGGGCTGCACAAGGGTTCAGGCAATGGCAAAAGGGAGAGGAAAGCGGGACTTGATGCCTGGAGCCAGCCTGGGAACACCACCAGCACATGAGGATGCCAAATGTTAGCTCTTCATGGAGACTGCAGAACTAACTGCTGCTCCAGTAAAACTTGATCAGCAACATATTTAAGAATACTTAGTCAGATTTCAGGGGTTGTGCTTTGACTTCTCTTACATCTTTCCTTTGGGAAGATGGTAAAGGAGCCCTTGTACTGCACTTGAAATTAAGAGGAAATGTGCCTTTGGAGTTCCATTAGAAGTCCTGAAAGCATTCTTTGTAGTATCTTTATTATACACAGCTCTAAAAAAACTGTTTCTTAAAATGCATGCAATAAGTAGATGCAGTGGCTTCCTTAATATATTTAGTGTATTTAGCAATACATGATATCAAACAAAGCAAAACTTTGGGCTTGGATTGATCTAAGATACAGGAAAAGAGATTTGGGCATCTTTAGATTAATTTTTTAAACCTGGATAACACAGCACAAAAGTAGTTTGGCTGAATATGCCCATTTCACAGCTCTGGACTAATTAATATCAAGTAAATTACAGTTGGCCTAGAGCTTGGCTAAACAAAACATAACAACACACACTAAAACAAGTCTTAAATAATTTCTCCAAAGCCCAGATGATTTTCGCTATGAGATGCAAAAAGCATTTTTGCCAAAAGAGAACAAATAATTTATGATGCCATTTAAAAGCTGGTAACTGCTTCTCTTATCTGAAAAAAAATAATAAAAAAAGGGAAAAAACCGAGTCCCTGGCTTGATTATGATTCACTGTGTGTGTCAGTCCTCTGCATCAAGGGAGTAAGAGCATCCTTTTATCTGTGTTATTCGTCAGGACAGATTGAACAATGACAAGTGGAGTGCCGAGCCAGAGTTTACTCACAGATTGGTTAACATCATTTTGTTCCCAGAACAAGTCTCACCGGCCCTTATCAGGAGTCTCCCAGAATTGTTTGAAACTTACAGGCAGCACACCAAGAAAATTAATTTCCCTGTCTCCCTCCCAGTGTTGTCCAAATCCTGTTACCCTTATTCACACACAGCAATTCACTGATCTGAGCACGCAGGGCTGCTGCATTTCTGCTTAGTCTCACAAAACCCAGAAACATGTAATTTCTAGGGACCCACGCTGGGTTCCTTTTCCATTAAGCTTGCAGATGAAATTTTCTTTTACACACACATATTTCATTGCTGTTTGCTCTAAATTCACTGGCAGCAGTTATGAGCTTTGCTCACCAGCAGACGACAACATTGGGAGGGTTTTGACAGAAACGTGGTTCAAGCAGCAGCTATTTGGCCCCAAGAGTGTGGAGTTCCTCCACTGCTGAAGGAGCCAGGCCAGCACAGAGATGCCACTTCTGATTTACAGCTGGAGACACACCAGGGATGTTTTTATGCCTTGGGAAATCCAGTGCTCTGTATTTTCAAAGAATATAGATTTTCTCAGCTCGCTACCAGAATTAGGAAAAATATATGTGACTGTATTTTTCTATGTATTATTCTTTCAAGTCTACCCTGAGATTTCAGCTTTATGAATGGATTCAATAGAAATGATATAATGGGAAGCTGCTTGTACAATGCTGACTGGAAAGATGAATTCAGGGAGAAAGTTAACAGATAAAAAAAGCTCCACCAAGACGTTCTAATTCAAGTAAGGATGGGTGCAACTTTTAGTGCCAGTTTCCTACAAGAAACATGGGCTGTCTGATGGCACCCTGCACGTCTGCATGAGCAACTGTGGGTCTGAGCCATGAATTTTTAAACACATATTACCTTTTTTAATCAGATTCAGCAAAGATGATGCTGATGACTTCATTTACCTTCTGCTTTAGTGGAGACCTCAGCATGCTGTAATGTACTGAAAGAAACAAATCTATGGTTCAAGCTTTACACTTGTTTTCAAACAAATTTCTGGTGTTTTACCTCACAGCAACATCTGTGAAAGCTGCCCAAAACTGCTCACAGCAGCATGGACACAAATGAGAGGTTTTTCCAGCCTTCTGAGTAGTCTCAGCCCTGGGACTTGTTTAGAGATCCTGCCTGTGGCTGTTTGCAGCCGTTCCAATCCTCGGGGAAGCTTTGCACTGAAGCCTCACATTCCCAGTGACTTTGCTCTGACTCAGACGCACAGGTACCATCCCACAGGGGCTCACACGGCAATCCTACATCAGGTTTCTGTTTCAGCACAGCCAGATCCATCCCTGCAGCAGGCACCGTGCTCAGAGGGGCCGCTCTGCACGAAGCAGGTGCCACGCTGTCACCTCCCACCCCGCAGCCACCCTGCAACCCCGTTCTGTCAAACCACGCAGGACTGCTGAAGGCAGCTCCTCCAAGCGCTCCAAGTGTGGATCTCTGCGGCAGAGCCAAGAGAAGGGCCCGTGGTTTGTACATTTCTGCCAGGAAACGCAAGAAATCTTCCAAGGGTCATCTTCTCCCAGATCTGCCCCTCACTTCTGACCACTGCGTCCCCTCCCTAGGAGCAGTCACCTTGCTGATCCACGCTCCAAATCAACCCACAGCTTTCATGAACTAATGCAACACCCAGTTTTAACTCCACCACACTGGAAAACTTCTTTGTTTGTTTGTTTGTTGTTTTAATTTATATGCTAGAGGCAGTCCTATTAAATAAAATTTACAGGACTTTTCTGAGGAAAAGTGAAAAACACTGAGGCTGCAGACCTCTCCAGGATGGATGCTGAACAGATGTTTTCAATGTCTGCTTGCATTTTGAACTGAAATTAAAGGGCACAAATCTCTATGGCTTTAAGATCTCTGCCAACAGCTCACGCATACCAACAAATGGCATCTAATGATGCATCAAAATTGGTGATTTTTCTAATTCTCCTTTTTGGGAAGTAAGATTTAACCAACCAGGCAAAATAAAAGAGAGAATAGTGAAAAAATATCAAATAATAAAATCAAGAACTTAAAACAGGATCTTAAAGTCCCAGCTACAAAGCCTGACAGCCATGCAGATGTCTGACAGCAGAGATAGGGTTTAATATTCTCTTATGTGAGAGAGCTTTGAATCTCATTTAATTTTATCAGATTTAGAATCATTTGCTAGGGGCCAGACAGCCAACTAGTGTAAATCAGTTGAGCTCCATTAACTTCTACGGAATTACAGTTTCCAATTTACATCAGCTGAGAACCTTGCTGTTATGCTACCATTATTAGCTGCTATTTATAATGCAATAATACCTAGAGCAATCATCTTAAACATGTGGCTCAACAGGCTCTCTGGTGTTGTCCTGAAGGCACTGGAAGACTCTGCTCCTCTAAGCCATGTTGCCCAGAAGAGCAAGCTTTTCTGTGTTGTACTGCTTGCTCCACAGCCAAACAAATGGACTGCTGAGGATGGAATCTAGTGGTTAATACTGAAACCTGAGCCTAGGTTTGCTGTGAAAATCAAATATAATAATTACAGACCTAATAGTAACAATAATGTATTTTTATGTAAAAGCAGCCCCTTCCAAAAAGAATCTCACAGTGGTGATATGCAAGGGATTGGGAAGGAGAAAACAGGGTCAGAGAATGACATGGGGTTACACAAAAGGACAGCTCTGGAACTGCAGGGAGAAGGGGAAATCCTGCACTGTCCAGGGTGATATCCAGTGCCTGTGCCACTTGCTTCTCAGGGAGCCAAAAACCATCCACATTCAAAGCTGTACAGTCTGAAGACTACAAAGATCCAAATCCCTCATTTCCTGGAAGTTTCTGAAGTTGCTCTTCTGCAACACAGAGTGAAGGCAGTCCCTGATCACAAAGCTGAACCCCCCCTTCAGACACAAACCAGGTTTTACCCTGAGGTTTGGCTCTGTCTGGACCCACATCAAGGCAATGCGGGATGATGGAGACTGAGAAGCTCAGCTCTGCTGTGACCAAGAGGAGGCAGACAGAGCAGAGACACTAAAGAAGTGGTAATTCCCATTAACAAATGCAGCACGAGGCCCACGTCTCGCGGGACGATCAGAACTTTGCAGCTCTCCTAATCAAAGCAGCCTCTCTTCACTCCCTGGCTGCCTCCCTTTTTTGAAGCTGAACTTCCCTTAAGTTCAAGGGCTCCGAAAGAGAAATCCTGTGCAGATCTTTCTCTTTTTACTTATGAACTCCTACTCAGTAGACTTCAATCTCACAAAGTGCTCCAGCTTATGCAAAGTCTCTCTGAAGCAAACGGGAGTGTTCGCACACCTGAAGTGCAGAGCTTGGCTGGATCAGGGTGGCAGCTTCCTTCTCACCAGGCTCTGAGGCACACAGGTTACTGTTAAATATAGCAAGCCCTCTGTTCAGTGTGGTTTTTTTCCTCCTAGACTATCACTGGCTGCCAGGTTTTACAGCACTGCTGTCCACAGGCTGCCACTGCTTGTCCCCAGTGAGAGACACGGTGGCTGCTGGCAGAGGAGTAAGACAGATCATCTCCCAACACATAAATATGATGAGAAAGTTTTGCATTAGCACCCAATAGCTGTTACTTGCTTCTAGCAAATGCCACATTAGAACATCTTATTCTGCCCCTGTCAATAATCTGGCTGAGTACAAACCCTGAGCTGTTTGCTGGGTTTGTGCTGCTCTCTAGGAGGATGATTGAGAGCTCTGTACAGACTGATCAAGCAACCCATTAATATTTCACAGCTGGGCTCGGGCTGACTGGCAGCAATTATTCCACAGATTACTTTTTTATTTGAAGTGCAGCTGGTCATCCATTACTTTCTCCACGGCTTTGAAGCTCCAATAATTCCAATTATTTTTATCAACAGGAGACAGGTAAACTGGCTCTATGGAAATCTTCCCTGACATGGGCCCTGAGTAGGTGACTCAGCCCACCTTCACTGCAAATCCACTCCTGAGAGCTGAGATGTTTCTGTGCAGTGGCAAACTCCCTGATTTTCCAATCTAGAACACAGGGTGTGTACTACTGCTGCAAAAGCCTTTAGCTTTGGCTTAAGCTGCAAGTTGGCAGTCACCAAGCTTTCCTTGTGTGCTCTATTACCTTAGACAGGGCTGGACCATCAACTGGTCAACATTAATGGAGATATTGCTCAAATCTCTAAGTGGCATCCTTCAAAAATAAAGCCTTGCAGTGCCACGGGGCCACAATGGCCAATCTCACCCCTGAAGGCTGTTCAGTCACATTCCAGAGTCCTGGCAGAACCACTGGGATTGAGCTCCTGGAGAGCTGGATGTGGCTGAAGGGGCACAAGGGCAATGTCTCACCTCGGGGGCACCTGCAGAATCCAGATACTGAGACACAGGATGGTTCTCGCTGGCATCACAGTGGGAATTTTCTGCATTGCTCAGAGCAAAGGAAGCCTCTCGAGCTCTCCCACATTTCTTGCCAGCTCTCTCCTTGCACACAGCAGCACAGCTCGAAACCTGCAGCAGCCTGAACACTGGAAATTGTAAGGACAGGAAGGGCTCACCATAAAACTGGCAATTGGATCTAGTCTGCAAGCAAGCATTTAATCTTGGAAACATTAGCTGGATTGAAGCTGACTGCTGATGAGTTATTCTCCCCTGCCTGACTGGAAGGTCACAGACATCCCTGATATTAACAGCCTGGCAGAAGTCAAGGCTCTGTGTGGATGGACTGTTCTCTCCCCATTCCTCATCTGCTGAGAACTTTCTGCTCCACTTGCTCAGCAAGTGGGCACTTTGAATAATGTGGGAAAACACCACTTATGTATTCATAGGGTTCCTCTGTCTCACTGCTGCAGTACTGCCAACTTCGCTTCAGGACAGATTTTTATTCTGCACCTATTTTTCTTGATCTGAAGGTCTGTTTAAAAGGCCTGCTCTACAAAATGATAGTTCTGGTGCTCACTGCTCTGCTCTAATAGCAGCTACATTTATTTCATTTCAGTGGGAGTGAGACTGCTTCTCTTTGACTCAGTGGGAGGGAAACTTGTGTGATTTTTTTCAAGCCATTGCATGAGCATGTGCACTGCAGCAGCTTCTCTTACATTAGGACCAGGCTAATGGGATTAACAAAGTGAGACTGTAGGGCTCTTCCTTCCCCCATTATCCCCACCAAAGTCTTTCCTCTCTCCAGTGCCACCCAGCAGGGATGAAGTGATGGAATGTGTGTGTGAAGTGCACGCTGCTGTCTGCATTTCTCAGCGTTCCTTTATGTTCTACTCCCAACACAGCTCCACTCTCCACCAGAAACACGGAGGCAGTGACACTTCAGAGCAACAGGAAGCCCAAAGGCAGATGCAGAGAGGTACATTTGGGATATTCTCCTCCACAGACTGCACTGCAGCTACAGCCTCAAGCCTACACTGCTGACAACGCTCAGGACTGCTGCTGCTTTTCCAGTGTGAGCCTGCACGCTCCCACACAGCACCGTGTGGAGTGATTCCTCCCCAGAGCGGGCAGGCAGCAGCCATCAGCAAATCCCAGATTTCTGAGCATGTGCTGCACCTCTGTGAATGCTGGACTGGATTTCCCCTCTCAAGGAGACACCTGCAAGGCTGAAAACCCAACCCTGCTCAGAGAACAGCCCCAACCTGAAAGCCAGGCTTCCTTCTGCAAGGCACAGAGATTGTCCCTACACAATGCATTCATCTAAAAACGCTTGGAAAACACGATTAAAGGTGTCCTTATTTCAGCTCACTGAGTATGAAATGCATGCATAATATTCAAGAAAGTTACCAGAAGATAATTTTACTGCTATAATAGCCCATCCTCCTGAGTCCCTGAAGGCACACTCCACAATCCACCAAGCACAGGAGCATCCCAGTGGGTATCTCTGCATTGCTTCTTTAAAAAATGAGCACAAAAGGAGTTCTGGGAGCTGCAGGACACGTGGCCACACTTGCCTCCTGGTCGTGCAGGAGGTGATGTGCAGACTCTCATGCAGCAAATCTTACAGAGCACAGCTGCTGCCATCCCAAAATGCCTCCCAGCATCCCAAACCACCTGGGCTGCTCGGATCCCTGCGGTGCCCCCGGGCTCCAGGAGAGGCTTCCCAGGCATGGCCTCGGGCTGAGCTCCCAAAATCACTGTCTGGAAGGGCAACAGGCTTTGCTGTGGGAGCTGGAAATCCCCCGGCGTGCCCTGCTCTGTCTGGAGACCTGGGGCAATCAAATATTTAATGTATTGAGTGAGAGAACTCCCTGCTAAGAGGAACAGCAATTAGAGACCTGCTGACTCATCAGATATCAAAGGGGAAGCGACACAGCAGGGAATAGAAACATTCTGGAGGAGCCAGACGTCTGCAATGCACTGGGCCAGGAATTCCCATTAACAGCATCCCAAACAAGCTGGGAACAACGTTTGCTTAAAATCCCCAGTGGGGAGCTGCATCACCAAGAGGGGAAAAACCAAAGGAAAACGGGTATTTTGAAATTCATGAAGAATACGTCCTTTATTCTGCAATAAAAATGTCAGAGGATGCCAGTGTTATGGTCCTAGATGCCTGCAAGCTGCCTGTGCAGCCCGAGGAGCAATGTGGGTATTTTGGAAAACACGCTTTCAGCTTTTTCTGCAAGCCAACTGTGCATGGGCATATATTTTATTATGTATTTCTGCTTGGCATTTTTTCCTGCATGTGCTGCTTGCTGGCCCTGGACCAAAGCTGTGGATAAAGGAAGGTGAGTGTGAGTCTGATCCAGGGACTGGATCTTCAGAAGGCAGTGGGTGCAACTGCTGGATCTGTGTGCTGAGTAACACTCATGGAAAAGGATCAGAAGGCAAAACTCAATTCCAATAAACCCATCCATGAGTTAAAAAAAGCCAAACTGAACATGAATATCCATGTGAGTAAGGCTGCTGTGAGTACCCAGCTCCCATAAGTGCCTGTGTGAACTGACTTGGAATTTTCTGTGATTTACTGTCAGGAGACATTAAAAATCTAAGAAATTGAGAAGTTCCTAACGCTGACAGTGCTGAAGGGATTTCTACAACATAACTGCACATCCTTTCAGATAAACACGTGGTGCTGCTCACTGGTCAGGACTGCACAGGAGTCCAAACCTTTGTGATTCCCAGGCAGATTTGGTACCTTCACTGCAGCAAAACCACATTTAAACCCAAGGAACTGCACGAGTCAGCACAGGACTGGTGCCTTACAACTGACCAGCTGTTCCTTTGGGAAAACACCCTCGGGATCACCAAATGTTCACTTCTCCAAATGTCATCACAAAAGACAAATAAACTTTCTCTCTGCAATGTCAAAAGTGAGATTTAAAAGCTACAAGTCCTGGCCAAAGCTGCTGTTCCTCTCTGCTCCAGAATGTTCCTCTGCTTCCTTTTCCACAAACCTGCCCGGTGTCCTGCAAATATTCCCACAAAATTACCCACCTGTAGAGCAAACATCCTGATTTCTCTGCCTGAAGGTCACTCAAGTGAATCTGTGTCCCTCACTTGAGGTGCTCAGTTTGGCTAACCTTAAAACAAAGTGCCCTTTAAGTGGGTATCACTTTAGCCCTAAAACACCTAATCATTAACAATTTAAAGCCAAAAGGAATTTAAGTGAGTTAGACATCCTGTAATAGGCCTTTTGACTAGGGCCATTAGGAACATTTTGGTTCAGTTCAGCCATAATTTATCATCCTGAATGGAATTTACCTGAAAGGCAGGCAGTGCCTTCAGCTCTTGGAGCTATTATCTTAAAAAAAAAAAGGAAAAAAAAAATCCATTCAGCTTTTATGATTTCCTAAACACCTTAAGGTTATGAATACCAGATAGCTCCCAGCTAGGCATTTACTGTATCTGTAATAGCCAAAACCTATCCAAAATCTCCTGAGGCTAAATACAGAGGGGAGAGAGAGAGAAAAAAAAAAAAAGTAATCATTTTATATTCCAGTGCCTGGTAGGAGAAACCTGCTGAAAGAAGGTTAGAGCAGTGTAGAGTGGTTTACCTCACCAGTTAATTATCACAGCTTGGGCAGTTCCTCACCCAACAGGCAGCTCTGCTGATCAGGGCACCCACAAAAGCAGCAGAGCTACCCTGGAACCTCTGCAGAGCATCCCCCAACACCAATGCACTCCTGGATAGCGACAGTAAATTAAGAAAAGGCCACAGCTTAGCTATTAAACAGCAACAGGGCCATAAAATAAGACATTTCAGCAACTATATGTGATTTTTAGGCTGGTGTCAACTTACAGTGATGCTCCAGTTATTCTGTGGAATAGAAAGTCTGACAGCCTCTATAAACATGGCTCATCTTTATATGGGAAATGTATAAAAATGCTGATGCATTATACTGTTGTATATAAACATGAAAAATAGCAAAGGTAAGCCAGAAAAGGTTTAAGTCCTTCAGAATTTAATAGAAAAAATATCCAACCATCTTTCTGAGTGATTACAGAAGATGACATCCCTATCAAAGAACTGTGAAAGATAACAGAAAGCTGCTGGGATGGACATGTTCTCTGCTTAATTTAGTAGATTTTCAATATCATTTCTACTGAATTGTAGTCACTCTGATACTCTTTAAGTTTTAAAGATTTTTTTTTCCTATATAGACAAGTATGGAAAGAATATGAAATACCTGAAATACTCCTCTAAATACCAGAATAGAAAAATGCCATATTCTCACCTTATACTGCTAATATTGACATGTATTGCTTCTCTCTTCTACCAACAATTACAAAAATATCCACGGCACCACATTTCCTTAACAGCAGGCATGGACAGCCCTGTCACTTCAGCTGCAGAAATGTGGGTACAGCTGGGCTGGCAGGCAGCAGCACAGGAAAAAGATTGTATTGAACAGAGAGGTCCATTCCTTTGATTCCAACAAGATGATGTTGAATGCCTGACTTGGCATGGCTGTGAATGACTTTTAGTAGAGCTAAGGTCAAGAAAGATGGGAACTTATTAAAAATAAATGCATCAGAGGAAGGGAATATGCACGCTCTGAGACTGCCACTGACTGCAGGTTTAAAAAACACCTAATTCACTCATTAAAACTCAATGGAGACACCTCTGATTGGACTCCTCATCCACAGAATATAAAAAGGAGGGGCAGAAAAACAGTGATTGAGTGTGAGCCCTCAGTAATGAAGACCACATCACATCCATCAAGGTCATCTGTCCCTCATCCCCATGGCCCAGACACAACAACTGGGACTGCCACGTGCCTGCAGAAAGTGCAGGCAACTGCTCTGCTTCCACTTCCCATCTTTATAAGGGATTTTCACAGGGAGCTGGCAGCTTTGGTAAGCAATTAGTGTATATTACCAAGACACTTTGCAGGGTTTCTATAAGCCAGAAGGAGCCATGCTGGGAGATCTGCTTTCTGCCCTAAATATAGCAGTGTAGGAAATGAAACACGAGTGCCAGATTTCAGTGGGATTTCCCAGGGTGAAATGCAGTGCACACACGGCTCATTAGAGACCTTTAAAACAGAAACAAGAGCTACAGATTGCACCAGTGTATTCCCTTCCCAGTGCTGCTGCTGAGAACATTTTGGATGGATGGTGGTCATTTCCCCACCATGGATCTCATCATCTCTCCATGCTGGCTCTCAGCGAGCACTTCAGCCAGTGCCTCCAACATGAGCATCAGGCAGAATTGTGACTGAGCAGAGAGCTCAGCCACTTAACTTCACATTTCTTACTGGATGGATTCATTTCAAGAACAGGAAAACACGCAACAAGGAAAATGAAAGAGAAATGAGCCCAGCTGATTAGTTTACTCTCATTTACAGAGGTGTAATTGTCCACCATTTCCAGGTTCCTGTGCCACGTTTCCAAAGCTGGAAGCCTACTTCTGCAAGATTTCAGAGCATGGATCTGTATTTTTTTTCCAGTTATTTCTGTCTATAGAGCTCTCTTGGGTCCTTGTATGTGTTCTGTACTGCATAAATCCTCACAGCATCTATGTATTTGCTTTAAGCTGACAAACTTAGTAGGTGAGTGATACCCATTTCACAAGTCACCCTGCAGATTATTACCAACCCAAAGCAACAGTATGTTTTGTCACCTGTGAGGGGGGAAAAATAATTCCAAAACCTCTCCAAACCAGGACAGACTCTTCCTTGCAATTGCCCAGATACTGTCCATACTTTAAAGTTTTCATCCCTGTCCTTTGCAGTTGCCTTCTGGAGCTTTCTGCTGCCAGTCTGTTCTTCTCTCACTTGTAACTCTGCAACCCCAACTTGATGCCACCCATTTACATCCCTGTAAGAGGAGAATCGAGTCATGCAACAACTGATTGGCCACTCCATGTCTGTTTAGCATAATTTGCAGGCAAGACTGGAATTAATTACGTTCCCACCCTGGGTTCTGACCCCACCTACAGCGCAGATTTCTGCCCTCGAGTTGGAAGCCATTCCCTTGTGCAGACTGCTCCTGTAGGGAAATCTCTCAATGCCATTTTGGTGGGTGCAAATTTGCTGTGAGCTGCCCTGGCTGGAATCTGGCAGGATGGAAAAGTGACCACAGTGGTGCTGCTGTGGGAAGGGAGCTGAGGATGCCCCAGCTCCTGACATGGCAAGAACAAGAGGGTCTTTACTGGCCTCAGCCTTCTTGTACAGAGAATTGTTATTTTAGCCCTGAGTATGTAAAAGCTCCTCATTCTCAGCTCAATATAAAAAGGACTGACAAGGCAAACTGCTCTGCACAAAAGCTTCCTAATAGAAGGAAGGTGTAATGGCTGTAAATGTAGCTCCACTGGGAAGAAGAAAGGAATTACACACATCAGCTTTCTAACGTCCTGCCTGCTTCTTGGGCAACACACAAGGCTGAACCCTTTATCATGGTAACAAAGACAAATATCTTTGGTCAACAGGAAACTTCAAATAAAGATGAAATTTGCCTTTCAATCTATACCTGCTGGTGAACTGAATTGTTCTCCCTTCTAAAAAAGCAGTTTTCTGTAAATCCACCCGGTATTTCCACAACTCAGCCATCAGCTGCTCAGGCTGAATTTCCTCCCCTTCACAAGGCTCAAGGCTTTGCTGCAAGCCTTCCACCAGTCTCCGTTGGTGATACCTCCCTGTAAATAAGTGCTTGATTCACAAGTGGTTTGTGTGCACAAATACATAATTAGCAGGAATTCCCTTTCTACTATACAGAGAAAATAAAGACTATAAAAGGCATTTGATTTCCCAGTTTCCTAGAAGAAAATTCTCTAATGTCTTGTTTTGAAAGATTAATATTTGTTGTCAGAAACAATACCACCCTATTAAATAATCTGAATCAAAATCAGCACCTACACACGTCTATATGACTTGCACCTACACAAAATACAAGTACTTCAGGACTCTGCATAAAAAATTGAAACAGGTTGTTTTGGGTTTTTTTTTCCTTAAAATGAAGAGTGCACTTTTCCAAGCATGTTTGTTTGCTAAGAAGTTAACAGAGGCAGGTCACAAATGTTTTCATGTCTTTAGCTGCAGCTGCAACTTCAAAAAATATGACAAACAAGATGTTTCCATTTCTGTCAATTCACCCATAGCCATCTCAGAGGTCACTCTGACAGATTTCAGCCCATCTAGAGATTTTATGTGTTTCAGTGTACATTAAAGAGAACCTTAGGGATAATAAAGAGCAGAAATCAGATGCACATTCCTGCTGACTTGTGTGATACCAGGCGTTAATGAGCAAGGTGAGAACAGAGGAAAGCAGAAGACTCTCATGTTTCTCAACTTTGGTGTCCTCAGTGGAAAGAATAAACAGCAGAAAATGGCCGTGGCTGCTGCTACACCACACACACTTTTCCTTATGTCATGCCTGTTTCCAGATCCACAGCACAAGGAGGAATTTCACAGAGCCAAAGGGTGCAAGCAGAGACATCACTGCCAGAAGCTCCATGGAAATGCTGAGAGCTCTAATTAGGCAGAATCTGTGTAATGGAAGTGCTGCTTGAGCTGGAGCTGGAGGCTTTGTCATGTCCCTGCTCTAGGGACACACTCCATGTGCCGGGAGGACTAGAGAATGGTGCTGGCATGAGAAGGATACACTTTGTGCAGTATCAAAAACTAAGACACACACAGGTGGAGATGCAGGGAAATGTCCAAGATGTTCCCAACCCCAAAAGCTCTCCTGCTGCTCAGCTCTGCACACCTCCAGCTGAGAAAACCTCCCTCAGGACACACTGAGCCAAAAAGGTTTAGCCAATAATAAGCAAAATACCACTGGAAGTCAAAAAAACCTGTACAAAAGTAGAAACCATCAAGAGCACTTAGGCAAAGGATGGGCACCTGCACCCCTGCATCTGTGTCTGGCAGCCCAGCAGCTCAGGAACACGGGCTGTGCCTTGGATTTCTCACAAGCACACCACAAACCAGCCTTTGTGCAGTAATGAAACTTTCATTTCAGCTGGTTAATCCACACTGAAGAATCATCTGTGAGGACCCTCAGTCACCTGAATTGCACAAGGATAAAATAATTTTCAGGGATCCTGTGTGTGGGAGTGAACTTTCCAGGTTTGGGATTATTTTTTTTCCTTTTCTTGTGGTGGTATGGAAACTCAAAGCACTTCAATTAGAAGCAATTACTGGAGATGTAGAGGCTTCTCTGAGGTTAAGCTGCCCTTCATTTTCCCAAGAGAAGCCTTTAATTAAATGCAAATAATCACAAATTTCATATAGCAAATTGCCATAATTTCTCTGTTAGTTACTGGATCTCATTTAAAAAGGGAAGAGGTGGGCAGTAGCACTGGGTGGACGCAAAGTAATGAGAACTCAAGAGGTTAAAGCTGAATTACCTGGTGAATCTATTCCTCTTCTCTAAGTCTGTCTGCAACCATATCATTTCAGTGCTAACAGGCTGTCCTTCAACCAAGTGCACTGGAGTCCCTGAGAAACAGGCCTAAATACAAATAATTACCTCAGTCCATCCTGCTGTTGGCCATGGCAGCGGAGGCAGGACGGGCAAAGGGGAAGATGCAATTGAAGTGGAAACGGCCAGAACTAAAACTCAAGCTATGATGAATTTGAATGATATATTCAAGCTCATCTCCACTGCAGAGCTCTGGAAGAACAAGCACGGGAAATGGCAGCAAGTATTTTAAATACATCTATCAAATGAGGCATGGGAGTGGAGAAGAGCTAATACAGGGATAGTATTTCCCCCTGCAGAAGGGGAGAGCAGACTCTGCACGGCACAGGGCTGCAGTTCCGGCTTCAAACCCCTCAGTCAGCACAGCAGAAGACACTTGCAGAAGGTAAATAAAGTAAATGCACAACTGCGGGAAGAACAGGGCACTTCTCTTTTTGTTTAGCCAAACACGAGCTCATCCCACAGAACAGGCAGGACCAGCTTCACACAAAGCACAGCAGGATTTCAGCTCCTCAGCACTTCACACTTTCCTCAGCCATTTACAGTTCCAAGAGAAAGCCACCTCCCTCCCCTTTCCATGGATTATGCTCCAACAGCAGGGGCTCAGAATGCCAAGAAACATTTTCTGAAAAGCTGATGGCTTTGCAGTTCCAGGACAAGTGGAAGGAGATATGGAGGCAACTCCAAGCAGCACCTCAGCCTGAAGGCAACCATGCAGAACAGGTGCTTCAGAGGAATTGTATTTTTGTTCCAGCAGTGGCTGCTGGGTTTTGAAAAACTGGAAGGCCATTGCTCTCTACTGTGCAGAGAGTTCAGGAGGGATGTTGGGAAGCTTAGAAAGAAAAAGAAGAGCTCAAGGAACAAGAGAAGCAGCAGCAGCAAACTGACTCTATGGCTCAGTGTGGCATGTAATTTCTGTGTGGATTCCCAAATTAAATCATTTCTCCTCCTGCACTGTGAGAATATGGGGAAGGATCAGGTTGTAAGCTATTCAGAGGACTAACTGATTGTCGACATTTTAGCAGCAAGCTTGTTTTTGTTCTTCTGCACATTTATAATAATACCTTTTACATGTTCTCTAAGAGACAAATCTCTCCCTGCTTCAGAACTGCTAGTCTGAAAATCTTTTGTTGGCACTGAGATGAATGCTAATATGAAATATCTTATTTCTTCAGATGAAAGAGAAGCTGAGAACAATCGCCTCTGGAGGGAGGTAGCAGGAGGGAGGATCTGGGATCAAGAGTTTATGACTCACCCTCTGCACAGCCCACCCATGCCCTCCTTGCTGTTCCATCTCACACTGAGCAGCTCCTCCTGGGCTGTTAATGCTTCCCATGGTGCTCCCCCCATCACAGCAGACCTGGGGCACCAGCAGACCTCTCTCTGCTCACAGGCAGAAATGCCTGGAAATGAAGGGCTATTCCAGAGACCAAATGATCAACCCACCATTGCAAACCACCCAAAATCCCTGCCACTCTCCTCCCTTTCCCATCTATTTGTACCCCTCTGCTCTTGCAGACACCAAACTAAGCCAGAATGTATTTTTAATGCAACCAGGTATTTTCCTGCTGTGGGTATACACAAGACCAGTTATTGAGTCTCAGCATGGCCCATACAACAAGTCTGGCAGATGATGGTTTGCCTGCACTCATGCACTGAAATGCAGGTTGAGGAGATGGGTATTGCTGAGTTTCTTCCAAATCAGAAGTATTAATAACCAGGGGATGTGTCCTGGAGTATCTGGATGTCAGGGCTAAATTCTCTGGTGTCCAGTAGGAAAATAGCACCAATAAAGAAGTTTCTCTGGTGTGGGGACATTTATAACACCTTTCACTCATGGTGAGTAGCAAGTACAGAATTTATGCAGCAGCTTCTTTCACAGTAGAGATACCAATAAATAAGACTTCTTTTTTCTGCCTCTGAAAAATGCAGAGACTAAGTGTGTTTGAGACATTCCTTTCTCCTGGATGGAGAATTCTGTTCAGATGATTTGAGTATGAACAGTGACTTGGAAACACCTGAGAACTGAGAGCTGGAAGCCTGTCCATCAAGATGCAAACACAGTCACATAAACCTCAGTTCCCTGTGAAACCTAACCCAAAACATCTGAGGGGAAAGGGCCATCTGGCATCCTAATACTCCTTGGACCACACACTGCCTTGAGCAATTGTCAAAGAAAAAACCCAAATAATTACCTAAGTAATTGCAGTGCACCATACGCAGCTTGGGTTAGTGGCACGAGTAGAAAACTTACTATTTCACTATTTCTTTTGTTCCCACAGCATAATCTGTCAGCATATCCAATGCCATGGCAGGCGACTGAAAAACTCAATGGTTCAGCAGAGAAGAGACAGAGAAGTAAAAATATGGGGACCTTTCATCACTTTTCCGTAACAAGGATGAAGAAAGCCTTATGTGCTTGTGCTGGCTGAGAAAACGTGGTCATGAGGATAATAAGAATGAAATATTATGAGAGACTGATGTTTCAAAGGTGTAACACTAGAAGAAACTGATGCACGTTAACTCAACAAGTCACCAATACCACATCCATGGTGTCCTGGAGGATGCAGCAATGAAGGGGTCAAATTTTCAATAGCTTCACACAATATCCTATTAAAAACTACTATATTATTCTAAACTCCAAATGAGTGAAGGCAAAAAAGTACTATATGTATCTTAAAAAAAGATAAGTAATCCCAGTTGCTTCTCATGCAGAAACAGAAACCCTCCAGGAATGAAATTCGTGTCTCTAAAAAAGAGTAAAAGAAAAGCACAGCACATTTTATCCTCAATCTAGAGGAAAGAAATTAGAAGTTACTGTAAAGAAAACTGCAAATAAAAAGCATTACGGTGAAGAGCTTGATCCACCGATGTCAGTGCCAAGATTCCTGCTAAATTCCAGCCAGGAAGGATTTCACCCGTAGGAACTTCTTCACTTAATAGTACAATCACTCACAGCACTGCTGGTGTTGTCAGGCCACTACAAGATTAACATCTTTATATCAGAAGATGCAGTCCATGTGAAAGAGGAAAGGAGGGAAATACACAAAGCTCTTGGGTTGTGCAGGCAGTCTCAGAACAATTACTTGTTCTACAGAAAGAGCAACATGAATTAGGATGGAAAATTGCACAATTTTGTAATGCACGTGTGTGCAAGGGGGAGAGGGAGAGAAAAAGAACTTCACTCTTTCCTTAATAAGGATACAGTAGTATTAATTCTAACTCCAGCCAATTTTAGCTGACTGATCACAACTGCACCACAAAGCAGAAGCTGAAAAGCTGATCAGAGCTCCTTCCCATGTTGGCCTTACCATTGCACCTAGAGAGATCCCAGAGAAATAATGAAAAGGGAATATAAACAGCACAGTCAGTTTCTTCTGAGCCAATCTCTGATTAAATAATAAAAAAAAAAATAGAACAAAGTCTGTTCCTTTAAATCATTAACAGAAGAATCCTGCCTGCTAGGTCAATGAGCTTTCCTAACTCTAATCCATCTTTACTGCTGTGTTATTACCCCACTGTTTTCCTGTAATTGAAATGTGGCAGGTAGTTTACACACAAGAGGGAGTAATTGTATTGGAAACAACTGTTCGTAACCAAATTTTAAAAGCTCATTTTTCCTAGCAACTTTTAATAAAGAAAGCAAGATAATAATGATATTTAGCATTTTTTCCATCCACAGCAGCATTTGCTTTCTCTAAGTTGCCAACATTTCATTCAACGATGCTAAACCAGATCCCTTCAGCTATGAATGAAGCCTGAGGCAAAAAAAAAGGGGAAAAATGTGAACAGGTGAAGTAATTTGTTCCTGTTCAATTAAAATAATAGAATATGGCTGAACTTCATGGCAAAGGGTGCAAACCTCATGTGGTTGTGGAAGGAGAACCCAGAGGCGGCACGTGCTGTGGTCAGGGACCCCCAGCCTGAGCCTGGCAGGGCCAGGGGGGGAAGATCCCCCTCTCTGCACCCCAAGGAAGGTGGAAGGAGGGGTCACTGCCTGCCCACTCCCACTCTGCATCCCCTTGGAGGTGCACACACAGGTGGCACAAGCAGCCTGCTCAGATCTGGAAGCAGCACATGGAATCACAGAATTATTCAGGTCAGAAAAGACCTCTAAGATCACTGAGCCCAACCAGCATTGCCAAGTCCACCCTAAGCCCTGTCCCTGAGTGCCACAGCTGCACATCTAGAAATACCTCCAGGGATGGTGCTCTCCCAGGCTGGAGGAACATGTTAAGTTTGGCTCATGGAGGGACTCCTAAATACCAAGTTGCTGAATATTTTCTTTACAAAACTAATCTGAAGCCTTTATTTTGGATGATTCTTAGAAGACAATTCTCCAGGAATTTCAAGCCTTCCAGGCTGATTAGGGGGAAAATATTATTTTTCTGTTTATTACAGTTTAAAGTTTCATAAAAGCTGCCAGTATATAAGACTGCAGGATGCCATATGCAAACAGCTCCTGTCCCAAAACAATACAATCCATAACAAGCAAACAGGAGCTGTGGATAGAAACACTGGGGAAGAGCAAAGGAAAAGCAGAAGGTCCTACATGGTTTGATGGGCAGACCAGTAGGTGGGTGTTTGACATTTAAATGCAGCCACAACAGGACAGTCCTCAACTCTCCTGTTTAAAGCTCTGCCTGCTGCCTAGCAGGCTATAGAGGGGTACCAATGGATAGTGCTTCAGACTCCTAACACCATTTAAAACACCAGGCATCGTGTGCTACCCTTGCAGAAAGAGGTCAATGTGCTGTCATTGCACATTATCAGAGCTTTCTAGCTTTGGACTGCTTAAAATAAGGATATTGGTTTGCTGTGTTTATGCAAGCGCATCTTTATTCTAATATTCAGAAATGAATAAAACAGGAAGCTTTTTTAAAAATGTATTAAGCTCACTAGTAATAGCTGAAATAGAGATCCCCAGCACATCATGGTTGTGCAGCATAAAATATGCATGTGCTAATACGCACAGTCATGGGCAACGCTGCTGCTGAAGAGCCGCATCACTGGCTGCTAACGCAGGTGCACCAGAAAGAGGAAGGCTGTTAAAATCTCTCATTCCAGCTTTATAATTAAGTTGGGACATAAGAACCCATGCAGGGGCTGTGCCCGCCTCAGCCAAGCTCTGTGTTGAACTCACCACAGCTGCAGGTTTGGAATGCCACAGCTGGACATTATGACCACCACAGCTGGAGGCTGAGCCCATCACAGCTGGAGGCTGAGCCCATCACAGCTGCAGGCTGATCCCATCATAGCTGCAGGTTTTCACAGCTGCAGGCTGAGCCCTCTGCCACACTGATGTGACGGCAGGATGCAGCCACAGCCTGTGTGGGACCTGCAGAGTGAGTGGCTCAGTCACACACACAGCCCACAGGCATGAACATTACTTCCCCAAACCCAGAATGTGCAAACCACAGACTGACTACAGCGTTTGTCCAGGATGTGAATGAAGCAGAGCACCCTGTACCTACAGATCATGGGAAAGCTGGGGGCCGGATGGTGGTTTCTACCTCAATTAGGTTAGGCCACCTTCAGGGTACGTTTGGGTTTCAACCAAATCGGTGGCTTTGGTGCAGACTCATTTTGTGGTTTGGCTTAAAAATGTGAGCAATGGTTAGAGGCAGCAGGCTGCCCAGAGCTTCCTGCAGTCCCAGAGCAGCACAGCCCTGATGGACATGAACACAGCAAATGGACCTGCTGATGGGAACCAGCTGTGGGACAGGCAGATGGCATCTGAGGTCCCCTCTAGGCCTGTTATTCATACAGCCTGCGCTGGTTAAAGACATTTAAAGCAAACTGAGTATCAAACAGTACATTAGAAATGAATGATTGTGCCAGAGGACAGAGCAGACAGTGACCAGCTGTCCCCACGCAGGTGTGACACTCCTTCGACAGCCCTGTGTAAGAGGGAATAGCCACATACATTTGTTTAAGCCTTGAATATTCAAATAAAAGCAAAACGTAGAATAAATTAGTGATAAATTAGTGCTTGTTAAAAGCCACTGATGAGAGACTTACAGCTTGATTTTACAGGAATTGTCTCCTGGAGCACAAGCCAGGAGGGCAGGCAGAGGGCAGAGAGAGGGAGGTAAGGGCTGGACAAGGAGGTGGAGTGGATGGATGCTGCTACAGCAAGCATGAGGAGGTGTTTTTTTATCCTGAGATTGCCTTGCTTCATCTCCTTCCCCCTTCTCCACTCTCCACTCCCCACTATCAGCATTTAAAACACCCCTGAGTTTTCCTGAGCAGGTTTGCTGTGCTCATTAAAATACTGTGAGCACTTATTGGCTATAATGAGCATCATTAAATTCTGGTAAGCGCCAGGACTGTTCTGCGGAGTTGAACAGACTCAGGTTCTGGAAGGAGAGCTGAGGGGTGGGAAGATGCTGGGAATACTACATTTTCCAGAAGAATAGAAACACAAACCTTCCCCTCCTTTCTGCTCTGCAAGCACTGGGGTAACTCAGACCTGTTAAGCAGCAGCTATTGCTTACTGACTGCTCAGATCATTCCTCTGCCCCAGAAGGACTCTCAACTCTTATCAGAACACGAACAAATTAAAGACTTTTCCATATTTGCATCTGCTCATTTGATAATTTTCCTACATTTGTTATTTAGAGATAAAAGTCTGCCTCTGAAAACTCACTTAGCCAAGTGGTTTTCTCAGCCTCAGGGAATGGTGCAGGAGGGATTGCAGAGCAGGATCCAAAGCAGCTGGCGAGGCTGCAGGAGCAGCAGGAGATCAGGAGATGAATGGGAGCATACCGGGGCAAGACTCACGTTTTACATGCCCAGTTCTTGCATTTACTTCCAATTGGCTGTGCCAGAAACACTCACCCTGCCTAGTGTGGCCATGCCTACAACCCTAAAGCTGCTCCCACTGCAGGACTCAGCACCACCACCTGTGTTTTTATCACCAAGTGCTGTTCATCATCCACTAGCATTAGTAGATATGAATTAACTAAGCCATACACAAATATACTTTACCCTGGAATAATCCCCAGTAATCTGAGGGCAAGTAAGGAAACAGAACCAGACAAGAAACTGAAGATCAGTGCAAGCCCCCAAAAGTCAGTCTGTATCCTTCTGGGGGGAGCAGAAATGCTGGAAATGGGAGTTTTCTGAACACATCCCTAGGAGGTGGCACTTCAGGACCTGGCCTGCAAAAGGCAGTGCATCATGAGAGGGCAGTGATGGAGAAAAGAGCAGAGATGTTCACCTGACTTCCCAAGCAATCTGTAGAGAGCTGAGTGAGCACCACCAAATAGCAAAAATGCACGGGACTGAAGTTATGTTATTAGAAAGAAATAAAGCCGCATTCCTGGAAAGTGAGAATTCAAAATTCTCTTATTTTATTCTTGGGTTGATACCCACACCACTGCCTGTATGATGAGCATATGAACAACTCTTCCACCACCTCAGAAATACGTATTTCTAACTCCATTATCTAAAGACCATAGTTCAGCATGAAATGTGTATCAAAATGGCATCAATTTCACAAGATTAAATAACTGGTCTGGTTAAGCATTAATTGCTCCACTTTGGCCACTCTTTGCCCACTCACAGGAGCTTTCTGTGGATTACTGCTTTATAATTGCTTGCTCCCTAAGCACACAGGCACTGCAATCTTCTGCACACCTTGACAGAAACCTGGTTAGAGAAAATGAACACTGCACGTTCCCCTGACACAGCATTTCATCTGCTGGGTACAGGAAGCCAGGGATTGTTTATCCAACTTCTCATGGCCCATTAATGACATAATGCTGGCCACAGCTGTTCAGGACTGCACAAGACCAAAGCAGAGAAAGAAATGCCAAGAAAGACTTCAAACACGCTGCTCATATCAGAGCCTGGCTGGGAAGGTCCCTGAAAGTTGCCTAGGGAAGTGTAGCTTTACTGCTCCCTCAGGAATTAAAACCAAGATTAAAGCCTCAAGCTTAGTTTCTCCTGAAGACTCAAACAATCTTAAAATGAATAACCTCATCTGAACAAGGTGGCAATGACTACTTTGAAGAGGGGACTCTTAACTTAATTTTTACATTGCCTAGCCAAACTATCTACTGAAAAACAGGAATCTGCCATATATAAATGCTCATGAGCCCTGAAATGGAAAGCTAACCCCGGCCAGGGAGTCTGTGCAGCGAGGGAGAGCTGCTCCAGGACTGATGTGCACCAAGCACAGCAATACAAGGATAAGGACATGCTCCACCTAAGCACCACAGCCAGGAAGATACCCTGTAAACTTTATTTTATTTCATGAACTACATTACAGAACAACATCAATTTTCCCAAAGGAAAAAAGCAAATCAAGTTTCTTGTCTTCCTGGTCATGGAGAAAAAGCAGAAAAAATCTAAGAGAAAGGCTCAAACCCATTCCACACCCCAGTTCAAATAACTGATTAATTTTAAAACACTTTGTAACTGAAAATTAGGGATGGGTGGTGTATATTGTTTACATAAACACATGTATATATACATATATAGCAGGTAGGAGGAATGTGATTTGCAAAATCCAGCAGAAAGAGAGGATCACTGGGCAAAATTGTTCCTCTCTATGAAAGAACTATCCATGGCAACAGAACTCCCCATTATTGAAGCTGTATCTGAAGTCATGCTCAGAAGAAAGACCAGCACCCTCCCTCATCTTCCCCAGACCTTCCAGGGTAACCCCTACTTACAATTGTGAAGTTCATAACCTTCAGAATCCAGATGGTCATAGCAAGGTTCACCAGGATTAAAATCATTAGGAGCAGCACAAAGAAATAGAGGCACCTCTTCCTCCAGCCATAAATCCCCACTTTGTATACCTGGGGTCCTTCCGAGGTCTGCATGGTGCTCCGGTGTGGGTACTGTTCCTGAGGCATCTGAAATGACCACAAAGAGACAACCTCGTGTATGCAGGGGCAGCAGAAAGCCAGTGATAAAAACTGCTTCTGTCTGTGCCTCTTGGAGGGTTTTGGTTTTTTCTTTTTCAGAGTTTACCAGCTGGGCAGCAGCTCTTTGGATACCTTGGATTTTTTTCCTTCTGCTTGGTGAGCGCAGTAACAGACCGAAAGAGAATCTGGTGTGTTAAATGTGTATGAATATACTGATAAATACACGTGAGCACGCTGTCTAAAGGTACCCTATGGAAATCACTCTGGAGTGACTCTGTTCACAGCCCCAGGTTTTGCAAGGCAGGCACTCCAGGGCCTCTAAGGATCCTGAGGGGAAAATTTTGCATGCGTTTGGTAAAAGCAGTTGAGTTCAGCAGTTTGTTTGGAGGATGCAATACGACTTCTCAGAGGTTTCGTTTTAAATTAAAAAAAAAAAAAAATCATCTCAAGTAAAATCATTCCTTCCAACCCAAGAAAAAAGGCAAAGGGAAC
>WEKY01041646.1:874639-1056690 GCA_013390045.1 Picathartes gymnocephalus
GAAGGGAAGGGAAGGGAAAGCCCTAGAGTTCCCCATGGTGAGCACCACCCCACTCCCACACCCTGGTACCCATCTGGCTCTGGGCAGTCAGGGATCCGGCTGCTCCCACCAAGGAAGCAAAGAGATGGATGCTTTTAAAGGGCATCCCAACCAGCTGGGACAGGGGTTTGGAGCACAGCCACCCCCTGAGGGCTCCGTGCACACAGGAGGGGATCCTGGAGGTATTTGCTGCCACAGGAATGAAAGTATTCATGTTTTCACCCTCCATATTCAGGTTGAGGAAAGCCACTTCCACGGGCTTCCCCAGGGAGCAGTTTTTTACATTTTCAGCCTATTTTGACACACAGACTGAGGAGATCATCTCTAGTAACATACAGTTCGCTGAATGTTTTGCATTTTAGACTCTAGACTGATAAGAAGCCACCAAACACGTTCTTGCACAATGGATACACCACAAGTGTCTTCCTCAGGGTTGCTGGCACTGATGTTTGTATGCAGCAAATTACAAAATTTACATCGCAGGAGGGAACAGCGCGAGTTGCCCTGTGGGAGTGGGAGCTGCGAGTCTGGAGTGAGGCAGTTTTAGGAATGAGATGCTCCTCAGGGAGGGGAGCTGGGTCACCAACAAACACACAGACTCGGAGCAAAGCAAACCTTTCTACACTGCTGCAACCACGCCAATCTGTATAAAGGGGAAAACTCGAACAACAATAAATTACAGTTCCCCCTACCTGGGGGAAATTATAACCACAACTACTGTACAGTCAAGGATTTTATTGCCTAATATTTTAACAGAGTATCCTGGAGAGTACATATTAAATGCAGCCTCTCCCTTGGAGAAAAATGAATAAATTGCATTGCTAACCCTCTCAAACTATGACCAAGGAGAACCAATATGAAATACTCAGCTAAAAATACCCCTTTATTGCAAAACCTGTTTATTCACTATATCTCTTTGCTGCTCTCACTGCTTTTTTTCTTTACTTGCAGTTTCTAGGATGGAGAAAATAGCATATCCAGCTGGGGCAAAACTTTACAAACATCAAAAGAATTTATAGCAACAGAACACAACCACAAAGAGCAACTTGCATCCATACAGTAGCCTGGTTTTGAGAATTTCTCTAGTTCTGATAAAATATTTAACTCACAGCTGCCCTAACAGAGACAGAGCAACTGAAGTACTACAGCATGTGTGACCAGAAAGACTTAGTAACAGCATAAATTCGTAACAAGAAAATAACATGGCAATTCTAGCTATCACGTTCTTTCTGTACAAATTCTCACACAGCTACACTAAAGCAATATTTGGTTTCTAGCTAGTGTTACCCCCCAAACTGTAAATACTACCAAAAAATTGCTCATGTCTGTAGTTCTCCGGGAAGAGAAGACAGGATGATGGACACAGAGTGCTGAGGTGTGTTAAACAAATGAGCAGAATAAGAAGGTCTGCAAGGCTACTACCTATGGAACCAGCTATATCCACTATCAATAATCTCTACTGTGCGGGAGAGAGAAGTATGATAGCCATAATTTACATTTTGGCAACTTTTCCTGACTCAAACATTAAAAATAATTAAGGCACCAGAAAAAAAGTACTGCTTTGAAAGAATATCCAGTGGCTGCACTCGCTGGTGATATCTCCTCCCTTTCAATTCCTGAACTAAGGGGAAAGGCAGCTGCTGCTTAATAGGATTTTTCATTTCGTCTTCAGGAAAATATTAGGAACTACCACTTAAATCTGTAACAGTGGAGAAGAGATAATAATGAAACAAATACAGAAGTTGGAAAAGAAGCACCTCAAACCTTAAAGCGTCTGCCTGACCTGAGAGGACTTAAAGACCCATATGCACAGCACTGTCCAGTGCATGCACAATCCCACCTACAACAGAAAAAAAGTGCAGCAGCCAAATCTTTGCAATTTAGCCACAGTCAATATGATAATGACTACAAAAGTATAGCCTGAAACTTGGGTATTTCTCCAAGGAGTTCTTGGTTTTGCACAAAAAAAGTAATGTTTCCACACAAGAGCTGTACACTGAGTCCTTATATACACCAACACTGCAAACAGGGCCTGAGATAAAATCCAGTCCACTTAGAAAAGCTATTCATCCCTTTGCTTTAGCATACCTTCGAGATATGGCCCATGACAAGAAAGATTTATTTGTTTTTTAAGACCACTGGAAGAGCCCTGCCACCCCCCCCCGCTGATCCGCACAGGCTGCTCACAGAGTGCTTCTGCAAAGAGGCTTCAGCACTTCCCTTCAGCACAGCTGAAACCAGGCTCAGCTGAAAGGCACCAGGAAGCAGAACTGGACTGACCTTCCAAAATACACACCAGACCTCACCAGTTAGGGCAAACCTTTGCTCCATGCCTCCCTCCCTCCTTCCACCAAGTCCTTCTGGCCTGGCAGCAAGTTCCTCACTCAGGGTGTGCAACCCACATTGACAATTACTCAGGCAGAAAAGTGTTTCACATGCACAGGGATGAATTAACACCTTTCCCACGTAAACACTGGTGCTTTAACATTCCCTGGCCACGCTGCCTTTGCACGCTCAGTGAGGGCCACGAGTAGGATGGGGTATTGCATAAGGAATCAATAATGCTTTTCTGCCGTGAGGGTTTCTTTGATCAGCACTTGAATGATGTATGTTTAGTAACAGAACAATTTCAAGCTGCAAGAGGATGCAATCTGGGGAGGCAGCTTCTGTCTTACGGGCCCTCTTGAAATTTGCTGCTGGAAATGTCCTGGAGCTCATGGAATCAGCTCATTGCAGCAGGAATAGCCCAGAGCCTTGCACAGCCAACACAGCATCTCCCCTCCCTGCCTGCCTGCCTGTAACTGAGGTGTAACAGCCTCATCAGAAAAACCAGGAGCATCTGACCCAGGCTGACCTGAAGCACAGTGATGGGAACATGTTTGCAGAGATGAGAGAGGGGTTCAAATTCCCTCAGGTCTTGGACCTACATCTCCCACATCTGCCCTCTCTTTGTGTCCATATCACCAACGGCCTCTTCTCTTTCTCTTTGTTTTCTGAAACAAAACCTTTTCTTTTGGGCTGAAATGAGGGGGAAAAAAAGCCCTAAAACCTTCAGAGGTGCTCTCTGCCATATCACTGGAAGGCACTGTACTTGTATTCACTAGCTGTAAATGCTCTGCAGATTCATCCTCTTTAATTTCTCTACCTTTTAAGTGCACAGTATCCACCAGGTTCAAAAGAACAGACATTTCTGCAGCGTGACTGAGAACAAAACCTAGCATGAAGAAGAGTGTTTTGAGCCATCTATCAACAAGACATTTTGCGTCTCCGCTCCCCATGAAACTCTCTCAAGTCTGACACCCCCAGGTCCATTAATCCACCACCAGCATGACCCAAAATTGATTTATGGTCCTTCACATGGGTCAGACCACAACCGGGGTCGCCATAAAAAGGATCAGGCTCTGGAAAATGACTTCTCACTTGCAGCATGGGCTCAGCAAGGGCTGAGTACTGGGGAACAGCCCACGGGATGAAATACTTGCTGGGACAGGTAAATCTCATAGCACTTTTCTCCAGGACCATCTAAGCCATGAACTTGGCCTCTGACTGTGATTGGTGTCCCCACAGCTGAAATCTTTGCTCTCTGCTTGTCCCTCTATTTCTGCCAACAGCTCCTACCCCTGCACATGAGGAGTGGCTCTTCCATGAGTTGGGAACACCATCACCACTCAGTGCCCGTTTCTCGGATGTCACTGCTCTGTGATACATGGCTAAAGTGACAAAAAGTAAAAGGAAACATCCTAAGGAATGTTCTTTTCTTTTATGAGTAGTCTCTATCAGTGGGGTACACCACATGTAGTCTCATGGAAACATCTGGCCTGATTCTGGCAAACATAAGCACATCAACAAGCTTTTTTTGATCTGTACTCCATCAGGGCATACTCTGCTCAGTCCACTGGAAAACACCTCTCTTCCCTCTTGTATCTTGTGGAAGCTGGACTCAGCACAGGCAGCTGGGGAGACCTTGGGGATTCATCTCCTGGTGAAGCATCTCATTCAGATCCCTCAATGCTCCAGGCTACTCCCCACCTCTAACATCTTGAAAGCTCTCATAATTTCCCCAGCTGTTTGGGCTGGCAGCACTTCGACAACAAATGTGCTTGAGGATAAGTGCACTGCAAGAACCTCTGTTTATAAACCAATAGCTTGGAGCAGATGGACTCAACCAACAGCTAAACAATGGGACTGTCCTGTCCCTTGTCTGCATTCAAGGACCACTCACAGTAAAACTCTAAATCTACTAGAGTTTGCCAGAACAAACCAAAGTAATAGGCAGCTCCCTCTCTGAATAGTATTTCCTAAGCCAAAAGTGATATTTTATTATGCTGCAAAAGTCTGTGAGCAACGTGATGTCACTACTGCTTCTCTTCTCTGAGAAGGACAGAAACATGTCTGCTTTCATTTACGACAGTCTCTTCTGAATTTTACACTTTTTACTTGATAGTCACCTTGTCTCAACACTTTTTTCAGAATTAAGAAGAAAATGGAAAGCTAGCAAGGAAGAAAGAGTCCCTGCAGTGAGTCCTTTTATGTACCAAGCTAGACAACAGAGAATGTCTTTCACAAAATGCCCCACGGTTTGTGGTGATAAATTCACGCTGCACACAAACACCACACCAGCTTTGCTGCATTCACACACTGCTTCCTTTGCACCTCCCAGATGATGTGAAGCACTCACAAAGCCTCTGTCCATCAGTGCCAAGTTTAGAAAAGCTCTTTCCCACCAGAGTGTCTCCAAGCAGGATGAACAAATATGAGAACTACACCAAAATAGCCAGCAGCAGGTGTGACTGCAGGAGGCTGTGGGAACAGTAAGAGGGATATAATCAACTGTGCTCAAATCAGAAAGCAAACCACAGGAGGTGACACTTTGCAGACTCCTGCCCCATCACACTCTCACCCCACAGCACCAAGAAAAGAGATATGGCTTGCAGGAATGTGCAAAGCAGGATTGTAATATGGATTTAGATGGCTGGAACCCAACCAGCACGGCACAAATTGAGAACTGTGGGCTTGAGCAAGTGCCAGGATCCAGAGCGCAGTCTCTGCAGAGATCCTGCTCACACAAGTTAAAACTTGTTCTGCTCCATCTTCCCTCCACATGATGTGCCTTCTGTGCTAATCCATTTGTTCTGCACAGACTCACTCGCGCTCTGGTTTGCTGCTGGGAAGGACCAGGAGAAGGGATACACCTCTCAGGGTGTGCCAATGGCTCTCCTACCTATCTGCTTCCAAAATCAAGAGGCTCTCTCCGCTCTGCCCACACATGCAGACATTCTTCAGTCCTCCTGGATTCAAAGCTTGAATGCTTGACCCAGGTGGAGCTGCACGAAGGTCACTGAGGAGGCTGGGGAGGAGCTGCCAAAGTTACGGAGGAAACACCAGCTCCCATGGCTCTGGCTGCTGCTGGCTGAGATGGACATATTCCAGCCTCTTCATATCTCTGGGCTCTTCAGTACTGACAATCAGTTTTGGGAGGTGGGATGCTGCATGATCAGAGGCAGAAACTTGATTTTTTTTTTTTTTTTAAGTAAGTGTATAACTAGCAGTGAAGAAGATAAGAGGCTGACTTGTTGCCTAAATCAACAGCTGCTGAGAAAAGCAATAGAGCTCCAAGTCTGCAGGGTAAGACGGCAGCCTGTAAAGGCTCAAGAAGTTCCAGATAATCTAAGACCTTCACAAAAATACAGCATTTTCACTGCAGGTGTATTTCATGCATTTTGAGCTTATCAGGCCTCCTCATTTCCATCATATGCCTCCCCCTCCCACAGCTCACCCCTGTCCTTCCTCTCATTCCTTTTGCCCCCACCAGCCTCCAGGAAGCCACAGGACATCCATGCCTTCTGTAGGATGCCCTTCCTGCACTCCAAACCCACAAAGTCTTCACTTGGCTCAAACCAACTTAACACTCTTCCGCAGCATTACTGGGAGAAAGCTCTGGTCCTGCCACATTCTGGATCTGTTGCCCTTTGCTGGGGAACCTCCCCCTCATCCCTGAATTTTTGGGTTGCCAAGATGAGTGACTGTTTGAGCCCTGTTGGATGCAGGCCAAGCAAACTGTGAGCCTGCTCCCATGAACCAGCTGAGATTCCTAGCACTGTCCCACTGTATAATTTGACACCCTTAATTCTTTCCCCGGTGAAAGGAAAAAAAACCCCAAAACAACACCACTGCCGTAAAACACAGCTAAAAAGCATTTTCAACACATCAAATAACACTGCTGTGGAAATCCAAGGCAGAGGCAGTGGCAGAGGCAAGGAAGTTTGTGAGGCGATGCGAGGCAGACTCCCCCGACACCTCCATCCCTTGACGAACGCGCTCCTGAATCCTGAGCCCAAGCCTGCCATATAAGGTGCCGATATCTCTGCAAAGGCAACACAAGCTTTAATGCTGCAACTAAAGGGATGAGAGAACACTGCCTAAATCTGGCAGGTCCCTAAAGACGTTATAAACGTTTCTTCAGTTATTTGGGGAAAGAAACGCAAATCGGAAGAGAAGTTGCAGATAGAACAGCCCCTAAATTAATGTTTTTCCTTCTAATCTTCTCTATGTGGCTTCTGACCGTGCTGTCTGTTGCAGTTTGCTCATGCCTTATAAAATACAGGAAAAAAAATACGCAGACAAATCACAAGGCAATGATTATTACTGACTTACTGCCTCTCTTCACAAGCTCCCTGTACCAGGAATTGGCAAACAACCCCCAGACAAACATGCTTTCAACTCATTAAACAACTACAATACAATGCACTTATAAACGTATTTACTGTGACTGAGTCGCATTTTTCATCCAGATCTCTGAGTGACACATGGTCCAGAGCCAACTTTTCAGTAGCTTCAGGTTATGCAAGTACTTAGTCCCCAAAATGAAAAAGTTGGGGATTATTTGGGTGCAGCGTTCCCTCAGCCAGAGACGTGGCGCGGGCGTTGCTTTGCCTGCAGCTTTACTATCGACACAAATTTAGCCAGAAACCACCACCCAGCCTCAGACTGCTCCCAACCCTTTGCAAAGATGCCACAACTTCCCATTCTTGACTTTTTTTTTTTTTTGCTGTGAGCAGCAGTCTGAAAGCAAGGAGCCCCTTCGCAGAGGCACAAAAGGAGGGCGAATCGGCGCGGCGGGACGGAGCAGGGCAGCTCTTACCTCTCCCTTGGCGATGGATGAACGCCCGCAGGGTGCAGGAGGCTGGGGAAGAAGATGCAGCTCAGCGCTGGGAGCAGCACGAGGCCTGGCCTGAGCTCATGAGCTGCCCCTGTCAGATTTTCCAACAGCAGAACTGCAGCCAAGTCCCTGCCCATGCCTGAAGAATTTCCTGAACAGCATTCCCGTTCTTTTTCTAACTGCTTTGAAACCACACTGTCTGTACTTCAATAAGGCTTTGTCAGGCCAAGTTACAGCTACTGGGCTGGCTCCAGCGAGCAATGGAAAACACATGCGTTTTGCATTAAAAGCCCCCTTCTCCCTGCACACACCCAGAGACAGACACCCCCGTCCGCGCCCAGCCCCGGAGCCTGCCTGCCGTGCCTTCACTGCCATTTCGGTTAGAAGGAATAAAAGCATTATGTTTGTGGAGGTTTTCTTTGGGAGAAGGAAGAATGGGGTGGGAGGGATCCCATTCCCATGGATAACACCTCGCCCTGCCTCCTGCGCTTTGCTGGTGTCAGTGGGTCGTGGTGCCCAGGTGAACAGCTGCCTTTGCCAAACCCCAACAAGCAAGGAAGCACAGGAATTAAAATTTCAGTTCACCACTACTCTTCTCTTACCTTTGCCTCTGTCTCTTCTAAAACTATAAGAAAAGAAAGCATATTTTTAGCATCTCTAGACTCAGTTCAGCACATCAGAACTGTATCCTAATCTTGACACATACTCCTGTATCTGCTTATACTAAAAATAATACAACTATTTTTGAGTACTTTCATCCCTCTCTGCTTTCCTGCTCTCCTAACCTTTACAACCCAAAATATTTTAAGCACCTTACATCTCTTTTTAAAGAGCATTAACACCGCTCTGGCGTTGGCTTAAGGAAAAGAAATAGAAGATATAATGTTATACCTTTAATCAGAACGGGTCCCAGTTCTTAATATCTGTAATCATTTCCAGGCAGCACCATGGGTCAAGGCAGCGACCGTGGGCTCTGCAGCTGGGGATGCCCTGTGCCTGGCATGTGCCTGTGGAGCAGAGCTGCAGTAGATGTGGAAACGCACATGGATGTCCCCCTTATTCCACCACGGCTAAGTCCCACCAAAGATGAAACACAGCAGCAGAGTTGTCAAGGTAACAATATAGAAAAGAGACAGTTTAAAGAGAGAGAGAGAGATTTTCCCCTCCTAATGTTCCTTTTCAAACCATGCACTCCGCTTCCGTGGGGTTATTCTGTTCACTGGTTGGCAGAGGTGTGGTGGGCAGGTGAAATGTTTACAAGGGATAAATGCAGTGGTGATTAGAAGTAAAGAGAGCCCTGATCCAGTGCTCTCTGAAGGCAGAGGAAGCCTGCTGCCTTCCATGGGCTGTGGCTTCAGTCCATGGCAAGGACTCGGAAAGATCTGCCTATCACCCATCAGCAGTGAGAAATTACAAAACCCGGGTGGGATGCCCGTATGGAAAGCCTGCAGTTCATCCACCCAGCCTCTTCTGAGAGCTGCTGTGGCCACACCATGCATGGCTCTCACCTGCACCTTGCCCTGCTCCCAAAAAGCTCTTTCCCTCTCCCTGCACAGAGCCCCACGTGGCTCAGCAGCACTCCCCTCGTGCACAGGCCAGATGTGGGCAGCCTGGACCAGCCCCCCAGCTGAAATTGGTGGGGATGGAGCCACACTGTGATGCTGCTTTGCCAAAAACAGCACAGTATGAAACCACACAATCATCCTGCCTCAGTTTGCAAGAGTTTCAAACAAAAGGCCAGCACATACACACAAGCACTGGTAAGAGCATTTCACATCTATTTGCACAGCTTGTGATGAGTCAGTTTGTGCCAGAGCAGAAGCCACAGGCCTGTGGATCACATATCAGAAGAAATGTCCATGCAGCTGAGAGTCTCCTCAATGAGCTGCCACAGCCATGATAATACTCTTTGGGTTGGCAACCAGCAACAGCTGAAACCAAAGGCGCCTAAAACCTTTGGAGTCTCTTGGTATGAATAAGCTGAAACAGAAAAATACGAACTGCAGATTCACATAATTAGATTTTCAGTTGTACAAGACAATCAGGCATCTGCAGAGCTGTTTGCAAGATGATAGCAGTCCGTGCCTTCTGTCTTAAATTTCCCTGTGGTCTTTATTCAGCAAACCAGTTATGGATGGGACAGGCAGTAACTTCAGTACATCGCCGTGTGTTTTGAGTTAAGCACATGCTTTAGTGCTTTGTGGTCCAGGACTTTTTATGGCAGCCTGGCTCTGGCAGGATCATTAGTCCAATCATTTAAAACATGGCAGTACAGCACTTTAAGATTACCCAGTTCTTTATGCAAATATGGTAAATCAGTGGGTTTCAAATTTTTCTCACTGTGTGGACCCCTAAATACTTGACAAAGGTGGTGCATACCCTTGTAATCATTTCACAGAGAGAGATTCCTACATACCTTACAAAAACCTCTCTTTATTTGTCATTTTTCCCTTGGGAATAATCCCCAGGCCTCCCATACATCTGTGGACCACAGGCGGGAAACCGCTGCTGGAGATAACTTAATCCCTTATTAAAAATCTAAATGATCTCTTCTGTTTATGTGATGTACTTTCTATCTCCAGAATATTTATGCGAGCTAGCAGCATGCTGGCAGGTAGAGACATGGGGAGGTGACAGCATTAATACTGCATTTTTTCCACTGGCATAATTAGTAGGCCAAGTCTATAAATATTTACATTAAATCTGTCAGGCATCACACCAACCTCACTGATAACTTCAGGGGTGTCTTACTGTAAACTGCATTAATGCCTCACTATTTTGTCATCAAGTAACACATAAAATGCTCCTTCAAGCTAAGCCACTTTGAGTAGGTTGTTTTTATCTCTTTCTCATTTGGGTGCAGGGTTTAAAGACGCTTCAAGCATCAGAACTGTGGCTCGGGGACTGTTCTATTTTTCTGTTATTGAGCTATCATTTGTATTAGTGCCAGCGCTACCAAAAATATATGAACCTTGCAAGCATAAACCTTAAGTTGATGTCGACATAACTATCTGTGTAACTGCTATTATTCCTCAGAACTGGCAGGGTTATGAGGATTAAAAAAACCTACTAGAGCTCTTTGGGAAGATGAAAACAAATTAACCCCCCTCAAAGCTTCAGTATCTTTGCAGCTGGAGACTGCAACACGTAGGGACTTCCATTTTGTGCAGGAGATCCAATCCACCTGCATCCATGAATTTCTTCAGTAAGAAGAGACCTACAAAAAACAGGAAGGAAAGTTCCTTCTCTACCATTTATACCTGCCCTGACTTCTGACAGCATTTTCTAGAAGTGGCTGAAATTTATTTAGTATTTTCTGTTGAATTATCAATATTCATAATTAATTTAATTTAAGAAATAATATCTATTTGCATACAAAATGAAACGTGAGATTTTCATGCTGTGCAGATTTCCAGGAACTCACTCAAGCACTCCCCACACCTTCCTAAAAAATTCAGGACAAACCAAATATGCAGAAAAATCAGCATGTAAACACAGGTGTGGGTGCACCTGGACTGGAGGAAGAAGTCAAAATGGAAATGTTATTATCTGAAATAATTAAGCAATCCCTTGGTTTGAGCTTTCCTTCCAAATGCCTTCTTTTAAAATCCATTAAATCTCTTGAAGTATCACAATAGAATAAATATAAAAGTTTAAATATTTTTAATGTCTCAACTGAAAGAAATCATCTGCCAAATTATTATTATTTTAAATCCCCCTCAGTCTTGGAGTCTTTTAAGAGATCTCTCAAGTACCCATGTGCAAAGGGAGAAGCCAAGACTTGTTTCAGTTCCATCTCCTTAAATGCAGAGTTAAGGGAGCTGATGGATTAGAAAGTTAACTATTTTCAGTCAGGAACAGCAAGCTGAGGGAAGGCACCTATTGGCATTCCTGATGGATTCACCCAGCCCTGAGCCTCCAGAGAGGACGGAGGGCAATGTAATGAGACAAGGAGGGGGTTCCCCAGATTGCTGCAGGTAGTGGCAGTAGTTGTAGGGGCAGAATGCTCCAGAGAAGGGAGAAAACCCTTCCCTGTGTGTGTGTGTGTGTGCAGGGAGTGAAAGTCTGACCTGATGGCAGGGAGCAAAGCCCTGTTTAAGTGCTGAGGATGCTGAAGGCACAGAGGTCATCAGGTAATCACACAGGGCTGAGATGGACTTGTCGGAAAAGTGAAAAGGAAATGGGAGAAAATGAAATTGTGTGAGTGTTTGAACATGACTGTGTGCTGGAAGCAGCCAGACCTTCAGTGCCTGCATCCCCCTACATCCTCACCCACCGCTTCAGTTTCTTCACAGGAGATAAATGTGGCTACATTTTAGGAAGAAGTATAAATATAGGACTGGTCATGAGATGCAAGATCTGCTAATTCTTGGAGACCAAAGAGAAAGAGGGGCAGAGCTGCTCTTGTAGAGAGGCATTCCGAGGATGCTCTAAATTTCATGCAGATGAGAAACTCCAGTAACAGCAGAGGTGACCCTGGAGACCTTGATTCACATGACACTGAGTTATTTAGATCCGAGTACTAAATTTTCCCCTTCTATTCATCTCAGACTTAGCAAACAGTACAATAACATAAACAAATCAAAGGAAACACAACAAAAAGTCCAGGTTTCACAGTCGTATGACAGGTGAACTGGGCAACAGCAGGTCAGGGCAGGAGTCAGTGTTGCCTGCACAAGGCCACAAACACAAGGTGAGTTCAAGAGCAGGACTGAGCTTTGATGAGAGGCCAGACTCAGAGAGCTTCTGCTCAGGGTCTGGAGTTCAGAAACATTCACATCTCTGCTGCTGCTGTGAGACAAGGATCAAAGTGGCAAAAAGTCATCACCAAAGGCACCTTCCACTGCACAGGCTCAGGAGAGCTGTTGGCAAGGGAGGGTGGAGGATGGAAGTACCCAGCACTCCAGAACAAGAGCAGGCTCATGGTCATCTGTGCACAGATCGAAGTTCAACACCTACACCAAGAGCTGCCTGCTCCTAAGGCTCCTTTCCCTCTAAGGTCCAAACCTGCAGACTCCCTGAGCCCATTTGCAGACTGCAGTGTTCCCAACCCAAAAGCTCTGTGCTCCTTTCCCCACAAAAGCTGCAGCAGTGTTTACCTGTCAGCCAAAAAGCCGCAGCCAGGACCTCACCCAGCCCACTCCTCTACCCCAACTGCTGCTTTGTAATTATTTTGATGATTTCAGCCATTTTCAGGCTCTTCTCAGAATAATTTAAGGCCAGCAGAGCTTGTTAATAGGTTGAATGGAAAGTGTTCCTTTTCATTTCTCTGGTAACATTAATGTAATTATCCTGAATAATTCTCAAACTATGTGGGCTGTAATTTCAAGGCAATATTACTATTACAGAGCCCTGTTCTTCCAGCCAGCATGTGTCATACTTCCCATCCAGAGGTTATTTATCAATAATCAGAAAGGTCTTCATTTACAAACAATAGGGTCTCTTCATCTGCAGCATGACAAGGGAGCAGGATGTGTGTCACCAGGCAAAAAGAAGTGCCCCGTCCCTGGCTTCTACTCCTCTGGCATAAGAAATGCAAGGCAAAAAAAGAAAAAAAAACCCTGTAAGATTAATTCCATACAGATATAAGAGCAAATATTCAGTTGGCAAGGCCAATAATTGTTCTTCTATTAAAGTCTTAACAGTATCCAGATTCATTACTCTTATCTGAGCAGCCACAGCCTTCATTCTCTCAGAAATCAGGTCCAAGGCCCAGAGCTGCTCTCTGAGTTTTGCTTAGATATGTGCCCTGACCACGACATATCGTCAACCCCAGCCTGCAATAATCATCTTCTGGGGGAACATTGCAGTTTCTCTGCTACGTCTGTTGGAGTGGAGAGTTTTTTAGTACGGACAAGCCACACTTATATTTGATGCAGAGCAGTTTCTGGTCAGGCAGAGCTGTTCAGCAGCCTGTGCTCATCACAGCCTTTCCCTTTCCAACCCAGACTATTTTTATTCTGTCAAGAAAGAAGCTCTGCTTGTTCTTACACTTAGGTATCCTATTATATCACAAAGTTTAACACCACCCGATGCTCCCAATTTTGGCTCCACAGAACAATTTCTGTAGGCAGCAGATCTGTATTTTCTCAAAGCAATTAGCAGGACTCTTGCAGAACACTAACGAGGCGGCCTGTCAGTCCGTCAGCAGCCCTGGACACAGCCATCTGTGTTAATGAGCTCTGGGGTGTCATTCTGGACATTTGATCCTGTAAGACTCCTGAGATGAGCAGCAGTGACCTTCATCCACAATATCTGACCAAGGGAGAACCCTGGCTCTCCTCCCATGGCAGCATAAGTCTCTCACGTAAGGCTGAAACCATCCAGATCACACTAGATAGAGCTGAAGACATTTTTTACAATTAGGGTGGTGAGCCACCAGAAGATGTTGCCCAGAAAGGTCCCTGCAAACATTCAAGGCCATGTTGAACAGGTTTTTGACCAATTTGATCTAGTTGAAGATGTCCCTGCTCATTGCAGGGGAGTTGGCCCAGATGACCTTTGAAGGTCCCTCCCAACCCAAACCATTCTGTGATTCTAAAACCTGATGTACAACATCTGCTCTGGAACAAGCAGCAAGGAGACAACATCTCTGGTAACCAAAACGGTGAGCAATCTTTGGCCAAATTTTGCAAATTCCTTCTCTCTGCTTTTATTCTGCAAGAGGTGCTAAGGCACGTGCTGTTCATAAAGCAGCTCCTGTCAGAATGCAGATATTGGAGCTGTAGCACATTAAAGAATGATTATGCTGATATATAAACAAACACACACATACTCACATATTTTGAGTTTCAACAGAGAATACTGGGGAAGGTTTAAAAAGCAAATTGATTAGAAAATTAAGCTACACTGAGATTGTGTCAGAGGCAAGGAAAAAAGATGCAATGGTTTGAGAAATAAATGCATGTTTGTATGTCAGTAATCACACCTGACCTTTGCCACAGAACTCAGTATGGCAGAGGCATATTGGTGAGGATATGGACTCCAAGGACCATGAACAGGCCATTGTGCAAAAATTCCAGACCTGGATTTATCTGCACAGATACACTCAAGGCCCTCTCAGTTTCAGCATCTCTGCTTTGGTTATCGGCAGGATGTCGCAAAGGGTAAAATGCCATTTAATTGGGAAATCTCTGTATTTCTGTAGCTATTACCTCTCAATTTCTGAGAGCATTCCTTGTGCTTTCCTATACCTAACCAGGTTTTAGAGCCTGGGCTAGCGGGATTTCCTGTGTGTTCTACTGCATCCACAAAGGCTGCAATGTCCAAGAAAGCTGATGAGACCATTTGCACTTGGTCTGCTCTCCTCTTCCAAATATTTATCTGATTCAGCAGCTGGTAAGTTTTAACGCTCACAGCAGTGAGGGCTGCTGCTGCTGCTCCCAAATCTCTCTGTGACCCCAAGTCATGCTAAGGATGCCTGTAGCTATGTTTGGTCCCATTAGAGTGCAGAAGAGAGAATCAAATGCCCTGTCCCTCCCTCCACAGAGCCAGCACACAATTTGGTTCCTGGCACTGTCTCTTTATCCCTTAACCTTACACTTCTGGACTTGGATTACTTGTGAGCACAGGGACCCCAGCAGCCTCCACCAGCACTGCACTGCAGAAATCTTCACTGCAGAAGTGGAGGAATGAAATGAAGTTCCTCTTGCAATCCTCATTTCTACACAGCAGAGAAGTAAGAGGCTCATTTTGTGACTCCTCTGTGTGAGCAAAACATCCTGTGGTTGGGCAGCAACAGGATCTTCTTTTCATTAGTAGGACACAGGGAAAACCTTGCCACATTTGTATGTTTTGAAGTGGAATTTCATCACAGCTGTGATTAATGCCAACATCATTTCTGCCCTAAATTCTCCATTTGCTGAGGCTAAAAATACCTTTCTGGATTTCTTGACATTATCCAGTGAGAATCACAAAGGGAGAGGGGGCAAGGAGAGGAAAGGAGAGAGAGGTGGTTTTTGTCTTTCATCCACTTTCTTTTTGGGCAAAGTAGCTGTCAGGGAGGTAAGAGAGATGTTCCAAAAAATGTGAGGGATTTACCTGCCCACATTTCTCCCCAGGTTATGACAAAAGTTTATGTGCATGCTTCTCAAAGAGCAGAAGAGTTTTCATGTTGTGCCTCACTCAGAGATGTATTTACAATTATAGCTTAACTCTATGAAGTCATGAACTGGTAATTAAAAAAAGTTCATTTGCTTCTGCTTTTTTTTTTGTTGGTTTTTTTTGGTTTTTTTTTTTAAGTGCCCTTGTGTTTTATTCTCAGTTTTCAGATCTCTCCTGCCTTCTCCATTTCTGCGGGTTAGGGACCCACTCAAGCTGGAGTAAACTGTCCCTCCAGAACAGCAGGAAACTTGCAAAGTGAAAAATTAAATCCCTTTTCTACAAAACCTGTTTCCAAATGAAAAGACAAGGGTCTAGAGGGGAAGCCATCTGAGAAGCAGCTGAGGTGTGGTCAGCTTGCATAAGAGGACACCGAGGTCAGACCTCACCAGGGGCTGCAGCTCCTCCCGAGGGGCAGCTCCGAGCTCTGCTCTGTGTGACAGTGACAGGACCCAGGGAACGGCCGCAGCTGTGTCAGGGCAGGGTCAGGCTGGATCTCAGGGAAAGGTTCTTCCCCCAGAAGGTGCTGGGTCCTGCCCAGGCTCCCCAGGGAATGGGCACGGCCCCGAGGCTGCCGGAGCTCCAGGAGCGTTTGGACAGCGCTCTCCAGCACGGTGTGGGATTTTTTGGGATTGTCCTGTGCAGGGCCAGGAGTTGGACGGGATGACCCTTGTGGATCCCATAATATTCTGTGATTCTATGGTTCTAATCAATGGCTGGGTGTTTTTGTAACCCCGCACCTTACAGGAGACCAGCACAAGAGAAATCAATGCAGAGCATTTACTCTCAGCTGTCTGTGAAAACATAGACATGTATTGAAGAAGTGTGATATTTAAGTCACAAAAAAATGCACTGTAGCAGTGGAGTTAGATGTGAATTCTGTAGCAAGGGTTCCAGAGCATCTGGCAGGAGCAGTGCTGGGCTGTGTTCACATCAGTGCTGCTGAGCAGAGCCTCCTCCTCTCACCCCTGCAGCTATTTATCATCATCCTCGCACAAATCTGGGAGCAGCTTAGCATGGTGGCACAGAAGTCTCCATCCTGACTGTCACATGGAGGTCAAACTCATCCCCCTGCAGCCCAAGAGCACAGCCTGAGCCTTTCCTTTAACCTAAATCACCCAGGTAGTTCCTAGGCTTGAATGGCAGCAGGTGGGGGAACACGTGTTAGGAGCAGAGTCTGGAACAGTCACAGAGCTTTATGGGTTCACCATCCCAACACATAAACTTCCTCCCAGTAGGGCTCCTTTTCACCTACCTCTTTTTATTACTGTACAGCAAGATCTGAACAGCAAATCTCTCAAAGGTTAACAGGCCTGTCCAGAAAGTGCAAGAAACAGACGGGCTACAGTCTATGAATTTTAATGCTCCACATGACAACAACACGGTATTTCTGTACTGGAGAGCAGGCCACAATCAGCACTATTTTGGTAACTGGGAGAGATGACAGAGGCCAAGGAAAGGTGCAGTAACAGCTGTAAGACAACCTGCCTGCAAATAACAGTAGAAGACCACCATAAGGATGGGATGGCAGAGAGGGGAAATAACACTCCAGAGAAACCCCAGCAAGGACACCTCCACCTGCTAAAGCCTGCGAAACCAGGGGAATGCTGCTGTGCTGCAGCAGGTCAGCACCTTTCAGATGGTGATCCCCATGTGAAATTAGTCCATCTTTCTTTGAGAGGAAACCCTGGTGGTGTTCACTAAGGGAAATGACACCTTAATGCTGGAAGTTACAGGTTGTTGCAAGCAAAAGGACAGAAATGTACCCACACACTTTCCTCATCCACTGGATGCTGCAGCTGGTGTTGTGTTTTGAAGCTTGCAGGCATTGTCAATGCTTGCAGGCATTGAAACACATCTCTAAACCAACATGCTTTAAAAGCTATTAAAAAGAAAACCAAAGAAAGCTGGCTACCAGGACATGTGTGTTCAGCTCTTCACTCACAGCAGTGAGTCTGCACCACAATATTGCCTCTTACACCTGGACCCAGAGAGAGCTCAGCCCTGTCTGCCCCAAATTATTTGCATTTCTATATAAAGATAAACTCAAGGATTGCTTAAAGATAAAATTTGTCACAATTAGGTGTTGGTATTTCTTCATAATTGCCTTAAATACTTCAATCTCAAGGAAATGTGGCTGAAAATGCAGGAAAATTATGCTGATTAGTTTCTCATGATTAGATAGATTCAATAAAACCTGGTGCTTAGCATGTTTTGCATTGATATAGTCTTTATACAAAATTAACCTCAAAGATAGCTCTATCATTTTTTTAGTCCTTTGCTATCAAGCGCATCTGATCTGGAAAGGATCATCTTCATCAACAGATACCTCTTGAGGATTACTTAAAACCATTACTGTGCCCAAAAAACTGCTCCCTCAGCACTCCACTTCTCCCTTCTGCTACTGACATGCAAAGCTTGGAGAATTGTGGGCTTTGGCTTGTTCTGAGAAGAAACTAATTATGAAACTGGTGATTTTTGTTGGAAGACTGATTATTTATGAAGGAAATAAGTCTTGTTTCTATGGTGGGGAGAATGTGGGGGGGAAAAAAACCAAAAAACCAAAACAAACAAAAAAACACCAACCAACCAACCAACCAACCAACCAACAAAAAAACCCCAACCAACCAACCAAAAAACCACCACAAACAAAACCCAGCGGCCCACTGCTCTAAATGTCTCTCAGCCAGCATTTAGCCAAAACATTTCCTTGAAATGTTACTTGCTTCTTGAATCTAAAAGCAAGGATGAATACATACATCTCAGCACAAGAGATGTCATCCCCAGGAGCACTGATGAAGATAAATCTACTGGCAGACTCATAAACCCTGTTGCCAAAGCTTACTTGTGGATGAAACTCCCTTCTCCTGGTCCAGATAAAGAAACTCCTGAGGAGGTAATAAGCAATCGACTCTTTCCCTAAGCAAAATGGCCCCTCTGTCGTGGAAGTCCTACTAATTTTCTTGGAGCACCAAAAATTAGCTAAAGATGCTTATGTGGACTGAAAAAGACAAAATATATTTATGGAGCTTCTTTCTCTGTGAGAAGTCAAATATGTCTTCAACCCTATATATAAGCACCTCTATTTACTACTTGACTATCTGCATTTTTTATCTCTGTGTGAGAAATTTTTCTTCCCCCTTCAGAGCACCATCCCCCTTTCTAAGCCAGGAGAATATGAAATAAACATGGTACTGCATATAAACAGTGCACAATATAACAGAGCTTCTAAATTCAGAGTCAGCCGAAGATATGAAGTTTTTCTTTTTCAGTGATTGATGCCCTCTAGAAGAAATAGTAATTATATGGCACAAGGAGGAGGAAAAAAGGCATGTTGAATAATATAAGCATTTAGTCAAATCATAACTGAAACACTGAGGGGAAAAAAATGCTTTAAAACTGCTTAGCCAGAAAAAGACAGCATTATCTGTAAAATGAATGAAAAATAAACCCCCTCCAATAAGAAAAGAACTTCAGAAATTTGTTATACGCTAATGCCATCTACCAGACATCAGTGGAAGTAGCAGAAAAAGTGTCAAAGAAACAACAAATACAACAGGGATTAAGTAAGTAATTGTGCACAGCCCCAGGTCTTTATTTTCTTAGCAAGTTCTGAATTCCAAACCTTGTTCTACCTTTTCTTTCTTTCTTAGAGAAAGGACTCCAGGGCACTCATGAATACAAATATTTATCACTTCTTTTAATTGGCAAGGCTGCAGAAAAATCTTTGAAACTCCCCTTCCAACACAACTTTGAGGCACATTTATCTACATAACTTTGAACTATCATTATTCTTCTCTTGCAAGCTGGTATTCTATTATGCAATGAAAGAACCCTTTATTTTGCATCAAATTCCACATTGTCTCAGGGCCTCTTCAGCCTGCCCTGAATGTCTTGATCAGTGAGTCCAAACTCAAAGAGCTTTACAAATGGTTCCACTGACAATTTAATCCCAATCTTTACCTGTATGTGCAGACCAGCTTCCAAGGACTGCCTGATAACTCTAAAGGGGTTTCTACTTCTCTTCTAGTCCCAAATGGCCCCTGATTTACAGCCAGCTCCAAAACATACCCCAAGGAGTTGTGCCAAACTTTAACAACACAGCTGCTTTTCTAGGAGAAGGTTTTCCACCACTACCTTTAGAACCCAGAGCTTGGTTTTTACCAGTATCCATCCATGTTCCTTCTGGACATTCTCCAGAAATAAACAGCAGATGCCTGAGCCTGTTCAGTCTCGGAACTGAAAAACAGACGCAGTTGCAAAATCTGCCACTGCCGTGCCACGGACACAGTTCTCATCTGCTGACACAGAAAGTGGGAGACACACAAAGCAGTATCTGAAAGCAGCAGAGCACGACGGGCACCTGAACCATCTTGAGAGGCTTAAGAACACTTCTATTTCAAAAGGAACATCATCTATACACGTGTTTGTTCTTTCAGATAAAACCTGATTTCTTCCTAAACTTACCTACAACCTACCCCAAACTTCAACCTAAACTTACCCCAAACTACCGGAATTTGTTAGCCTTTCAGTCCCTAATATCTCCTCAAGAAAATATTCCACAAATTCTGACAACTGGAAAGAATCTAGCTTTCTATTTAAATGTATTCAGATCAACAACACCTCTTTGCATCAATTTTGCCTTTCTTTCCCCCCTCCACAAAAAAAACGCCATGGTTTTCAGAAGTATTTACAGATACCAACTAACAGAGGCACTATGCAGAAATTCAGCCAGTACTTGACTCTTTGTGTTCTTCCAGAAGGGCAGAAACAAAAGCTTTTTAGTTGCTGCACTTGGTCTGTGTCTGCAATGGAAAGGTTCAGTGATGAAGCCATGCTGAATAGCCGCTGATTAAGAAATTGCAGCAGTTCTGGGAGCTGCTGTTGATTCAAGGCGAGAGGAATTGCACCAAGCTGGAGTTAGCTGGCAATGCAAAAAGAGGAATTTCCATGTTGTCAAAAATCTTCCACCGTGTCCGATTCTGGCATTTCTTCCTACTGACTTGCTAAGGAAAAACGAGCCCTCATCACACTCCTCTGGTGCTTTCTTTGCTCCTTGGATGAATATTCTGTGAGTGCAAATAAAATGTTCACCAGCAGCAATTTATTTTCTGTCTCTCACAGGAAGGACTGGAGGCAGCCAGGCTTTTGAATCAGGAGCTGGAAGCAAGGAGTTTTAGAGCAAAGCCTCCCTGCCAGCTCTGAGCTCCTCTCCTCCTTCTGCCCTTTTCCTGCGAGATCACAGCCACAAGGCCACACCAACGTGGTGGTGGTTCTCAGCCCCATCTCTACAGCTCGGAGAGCCTGCCTGACGCTCAGGAAATTTAGCCAGGAAGAGCCAGACCCAACATTCCTGAGCTGCAGAGAGAGGATGCACAGGCGGTCCCAAACTGGGCAGAGAATCAATACTGGGGAGGAATATCTCATTATTATTGCCATAGAAGTCTAGGATTTAAATAGCCCATGTCAGAAGAGCTGAGACATGCCATCACAAAATTTTTATTAGCTATCCATTGGGCCTTTAAGCTTCCAGCTTCCCAAAGTAATAGTTATGCTTGAAACCATAAACTTTATTTTCCCCTCTGCCTCCAAGATTACAAACACACAGTGCAACAATGCTTCAACTTGTTGGCTCTCCTCTCTTGCAGAGCAGTCACTGCCTCTGTTTTGCCTTCCTTTTCTTTCCCAGGGTTCTGGCAGCACGTGGGTTAACGGGACAGTTATTTGAATGAAAGGCACTTCCAATAAATCAGCAGATAGCAAAAGCAAAAAAGCACTAGAGTAATTTCTTCTGCTCACAATTTCATTATGTTCTTGGCTTTGAGCCATTATAAGGTAAATCAGTCAAGTCATGTTGCACAGACATTTCTGAAAGAACAGTTTTTTAAAGCACTTGGTAAGCCACACTCCTCGTTTTGAATGGAGAATCCTGCTTATTTTGTCTGGCACTTTATGCCCATCTAGAAGCTGTGAAAAGGAGAGCTGCACTCAGAGCAAGAGCTGTGATTTGGCTGCAAAGAGCACCTCATGGACCTGTCCCCACAGCCCACAGTCTCCTGTGCCTGCTGCCCCAGACCTGACGACAGCATCCCAACAAATGGACACACACTCCCTCTCCAGTTCCCTTCTGGCAACAAACCTCAGAATAATGCTGACCAAAGAAGGGATCACTGCTTGTAGCACCCTGGCCTGGGCAAGTCTGCTCAGCTGCTGACATTCACTGGGGCTCTCCCCAGCTTTCCTTTTCCAGCTGGTGTTTTCTCACCAGTCACTGGCTCACAGCCCCTCGGCAAACATGGCAAAATGCAAAAATGCCCTGCTTTCATCACTGGGACCTGTCCTGGAATGAGACTCCCAGAACAGAGAAAGGGAGGCTGCTGGCAAAAATATTACAGTTTTGACAGTCTCTTCATTCTCCTTCTCGCCCACAACACTGGTGTGATCAAGAGGAGGCAGAACAGTGATGCAGCAGCAGCAGAACATCTTGGACAGAGAAATGGGGAATGAAGAGAAGGCAAAACACCAAACAGTTGCAATTGTCCTTGAGAGCACCAGCTCATCCCTGCACAAACTGTCTCCCAGCCATTTCAATGGCTTCAGACTTCACACACTATCATTAATGTTCAGTATTTTTGTTTTTACAGCTCACAGCTTTCAACTAAATGCATTCATTCTATTTCCCCCCCCGTTCCCACATTGTACCCCCCTGCCCAAAATCACTGCAAGTACATTTACCTTCATGATTTGGAGTCTCACACAATTTACTGAAATACTGAGCATCAGTTATAAAAGCCACGCATAAAAGCCAAACGCACTCTAAGAATCTCAAGTTAACACAGCGAAAGCATCCTCACAGGCACTCCAGCAGAGAGAAATCCCAATTAATGCCTCACACAGGAATACAAGCTCTTCATGCTGAACCCTCAGATTCTGAGTGGGAGCCCAGTGTTTGATGAAAGTAGCTGTGGCACAGTTTAAACATCTAATTTTTGACTGTTCAGAACAGAGTGATGGCTGCTTGCTTTGGCCCCCCAACCATCCACCAGCCTCTCACTTGGCCTAGGTTAGCACAGCAAGCAGCTACTGCAGGAGGCAGAGATTCCTCACCAGTTTCTAAACCAACTGACAGACACTTCCAGCTGCTTTTCAATGCATATTCCACTGTCAATCAAAATTACAGGGTATAATTAAGCAGGCAACAGCCAAGCAATGTCTGTCTTCTACCCAAGAACCCAACGAACAGATTAATTTACCAGTGAAATAGAGTAAGATGAATTCCTCTAAAAATAAACCCCTGAGAGACAACGCACCATCAATTTCTTTCCCAGCTAGCAGCAGGTTAAATATTGTACTTTTTTCTGCAAAGCAGAGTTTCAAAAGTTGTCAAGAACTCAAACCTTTCTGTATCATGCCCTATTAACAATGGTGATCTCTGTTCAACTTGCAAATTCAGCTCCTGGAGGCACCAATGGCTCCTTCAGCCTCATGACTGGGATGACATAAATGGCATCAGATGTCAGAAGGATGATGGGGTGCCACACAAACCATTGCAGAGTTGACAGAACCTGCCCCAAGCTGTTGTAGGTTCCTGAGACCTTCTAAATACTTTGCTCTACCTGACATTTCTTTGTGCAGTAGGTATTATATTCACTTTGCATCGCTAAACTTTAATTACTTTGACAACTTGCAGGGGACTTCTTAAATAATAATTTATTTAATCAACAGGTTTTTTTCATTGTAATGTTCGGTAGCAGCAAGAGATCATGCTAAGATAATGAAAAGCATTGGAGCAGCTGAAAACTTAATTAAAACACGTAAAAATTAATTACACCGCTCATCATTGATTTTGTCTGAAAAAGCTGATATTGCAAATAGGAAATCCAAAGCAAGGAGGTCATGTGGAGAATCGCTGATGCAAAAGTGATATATTACAGAAAAAAATACATCCATGCTGAGACGAGCCACTCACTCCAGGTCGCTGATCCCCTGCTGAGCTGAATTCCATCCCACATCACCAAATTGCCAATCAAGCATCAATAAGGAGGCTGATTAAGGTGAAGCCAGAAGAACAGAGTACATAGAATATAACTGTTATGCAGACATGTGAGATCAGAATCACACGATTAATAAAATCAGCTTTTACAGGATCTTTTTCTGCCTCTGTACAAAACAAAAAAGAGTTTAGTGGTGTAACTATGAAATGTCACTCCCCAGGCTCTCCAGAAATGCCTGAGATGTCTGCCTGGATTAGGACTACACTACTTGGTGTTGCAGAAAGGGATTATAGCATCATTTAATGTCCATAACTAACCAGGACCCTGCTCATGCCTGCTCTCAGCCCCAGTGTTAGGGAAGCAAGGGAAGCAGCCAGGTGTTCTTACCCTTTCTGTTTTATTCTGCAAAAAAATAATGTACTGTCCTTTAGTTGAAATAATAATTCTCTCTCCCTGCTGTCAGTTCCTGAACTTGTTTATAAAGCATATTATATCCTATTTTCACTTGAATCAGTAGAGCCACTTAAGGTACCCTTTGAATAAAATACCACAGTACAGAAAGGGCAACTTGGTATCAGCATAAATTTTATCCAGAGCTCTACCACAGACTCCTTTGGGCAAGTCACTTAACTACTCTGAACCTAAAGCATGGAATGAAGGAAATACTGCTTTATCAAACTCAGCAGAAAGACTATCTAATACGATCTAATATTTATAAAGCACTTTCTGATCCTCCAATAAAGACCATGGAAATGCAAAGAAGTACTGACCCAGATAAGGGTTAAGAGCAGAACCTTTTTTCCAGTGAGAGCTCTCCAATGACCTTGCAATGCTAGGATTTATTTTCAAGGCAAAGGAAGATCTGCCAGGTCTAGGAGCCATGTTTTGCTCTAACTGCAGATGACTTGCTATCAACAAGGAAACAAGTTTAGTCACTGATCCAAATGTCAGGAGCTGCCAAATCAGTGCTTTGATGAAATGTCAGGAATACTAATGTGGTTTCAGGGCTGCATTGATTTAACAGCCAAAATGGAATCTGGTCACATTCTTTTATTCCTTCAGGAAAATGGCAAATAACCAGCAATATATACATTATATACCCTTCTTCAATTTCTTTGAAGTTGAACAAACTAAAAAAAACATCTAAACCCATAAATATTTCCACTTCGGTGTTTTAAAGGAGTCGGATCTTCACATGCTGGAACTTCAGGAATGCAAAGGTCCCACTTAATGAAAGAACTTAAAAATTCAAGGATTTTTCCACACCTGTAACTGCACCTAGTGCAGAAAGATACTCTGCAAAGGGAGTCATCCAGACATAAGGCTGCTCATGGGAATCAAGATACAGTATTTGACATAACAAAATGTTCAAAGGACAGGAAGAACAAAGCAGACACACTCAGAAAAGATGATTGTATACTTTAAGACTATTTTTTTAGCCAACAAGAAAACTAAAACCAAACCACAAAAGCTAATAGCTTTTATTTAAATTCATGAACCTAATCCCAAAGAAATCTCTCTTTTTACAGCAACCAGATGTTTCTAAATAAAATATTTGAAATATTTGTATGCTGTTATCAGAAATACTCTGGGGATGGCCATCAAATCCTTGTCCTAGCAAGAAAAGTGCTGATGAATTTCAGTGCTGGGAGAAACTGCAGATGCCTCTCATGTTGGGCAAGTGTAAGAAATTCTGCCCCAGCTATTAAACACAGAATAAAAAACCTGTGCAAGAACAATTCCACACTTTTTACTCCTGCTCATCGCATTGCCCACACAGGAAGTGAACAAAACAGACCCAAAAATCAACTGCTTTGTTAAGAGAGGAGCGTGCTGCACATTCCCTTTCTGCACCCAGGGACTGGCACCTGGGAAGGAGCAGCAGGTGCAGCCAGGGCTCTGCAGGAGCAGCAGTGGTTTGCTGCTGAGCAGCAGGGATGGCATTCCCATGGCAAGTGTGTTGATAAAAGCTGGCTGGGCTACTGCAAAACCACAGCTCTCACAGCTGACACCGCCCCCCACAATCCCAGGGTGATACCCTGCGATGCACGCACCCTGCACCGACACAGAATTGGGCTGTTCCTCACAGAAAGGAGCCTTTATGTGCAACGTATAATTGGTCTCAAGTTTTGGCACATACTTTGAACTAATTATCTATCCTGCACTACACACTGAGGAAGTCCTACTGTGGAACTTGAAAACCCAAGTAACATCCCATTGCCAGCATGGCATTGATTCATTTTATCATTCAACCTGGACAGCACTTCCACAGGAGCAAATATAAAAGTGTCTCCTGCCAGGAGAGCACTGCCAGGTCTTTTATAAATACTACAGAAGTTTCCCAAGCAGGTGGCCCATCAAACTCAAATAATTGATCCACATCAGTCAGACCTGGAAATTCAATAGTACAGCACATCATTACAGCAGTCAACATAAGAGGAAAGTCCTTGTGGTTTCCCCTCCAGCCAGCACTTGAAAGGAAACTGAAAAGCTCTGCTCTCTTTTCAGCTTGGCACATGCCTCCTTTGAGGTTTTCAGAGAAACAGCAAATACTTACAAACCCTGTGAGAGGCCCCTCCTCTAAGCCTCACCTGCTTTTCTGAAACATAATTTCATTACAGTATTTGCTTTTTCATTATTGGAAACAGCTCAGTGTGGATAGAAGTAAATAAATATATTTGGCACATTCAAGCAGTGCTGTTAAATGCCCCATTTCCTTATGGAATGCAGAGTTTTAATGGACAACTTTCCTCCCATCCAACTTCTATGCACACTTCTCCTGGCAGCAGTTCTGTGACAGTGGCAGGCAGCGAAGGGCACGGAGTCATCTCCACAGGTAGATTTAGCAGCTGAAAAATCACTGCTGCCTCCAGCCCACCTGCCAGAGGGACAAACACCCCAGTGGGGAGATCTCAGTGGATGGGGTCACCACTGCTCAGAGCCTGACTCCCAGTCACAGTGGTTCTCCCTGGTTACACACAGATGTGACTCCGGATCTCCCCCATCACTGAACCTCCCTGCATCAATCACAGCATAATTAAGTTGGTTATAATTTTTGCTTAAGCATCCAAGCCTTAAATTTCCAGCAGTTTGGGTCCCTGTGAAGCAGTGAAGTCACTCACCAGCTACGCATTAGGACTCAGAAAAGACAGAAGTGATGTCTGAACCATTGCAAGCGCAACAGAAGAAAGTTCTATCAGCCTCAATCACTTCATGAATGATTTGTTGAATTTGCACAGGAAAGTTTTAGGAAATACAGCTATTAAGGCAGTAGCCCACAGCCTGTACTTTGCCTGTAAGAGCTTTCAGTGCTACCAGCAGCCGGGGGAAATCAAGAAGTTTCCACCAAAACAGTAAAGAAAGGCGAAGCCTGATCCTAAATACGGTGTTTGCTCCTTCAGTACCACACGCCTGTGGCCCAGGAAAGGTTGCAGACCACTCCATCAAGGAGATGTCACTATAAACTATCATCTACCAAACTTATTTCTTGTCTCACGATAAGTATTTCTGTTCTTAGGGGTTTTTATACTCATTTGGAAACTACACAAGCAGCTATACACATAACACTTCCACAGATGCCTGCACAAGTTGTTTCACAACACTGCGAACAGTGCAGCAAGCTGGGGAGGGTGGGTGCTGCTTGCCAGGCAGGAGAGGAGGGCTGGGGATGCTTCTCCCTGCCAAACTCAGTGCCACCAAATGCCCACCACAGCATAGCCTGAGATTCCTGGTTGAAAAATAGCTCCCTGCCGTGTGCTGAAGTCAGCCCAGGGACTGCAGCACCAAGTGCAGGATGGACAAGGCCTGTGGCACCCACGGGGATCCCGTGCTGCTCACAGCCAGGTCCCAGCTGGCAGGCAGGGAAATGCTGCCACTCCGGAGAGCAAGGAGTGAGAGGATTCTCTTCCCATCTCCTCACTCTCACCACACTGAAGGACTCAAGATGCAGCCCCACAGTGCTGCAGTGGGTGAGGAACCCTGTCACAGGCCTCTGACAAACCCCTGCGTGTGATGGCTTCATCCCCAGCCAGATCACCTGCAATGAGAGCGGACCCTGCAAGTGCTGGGACCTTTTCCAACTGAGAAGGATGCTGAAGACAACTTGGATGCTGGACCACTGCTAGAAACAAGTCTGAGAGCTTTGCTGATTTGACTTCTGGCTTTTCCTCCACCCCCAGATTTTAGGCAGTGGTGACAGTGAGCTCAGACATAACATCCCAGTGCTCCCATGAGTGATCCCAGGGCAGCTCTTCACAAAGCTCATGTGGGTTAAATCACCTTCTCTGCTCCCACCTAAACCCTCCAGTCAATCTAATCAATGTCAAAGAAAGTCAGGGAAGGTCAAAGAACATTAGATGAAATGACATCAAGCCTTTCTTTGCCAGTTTCCACCTTCATAAAATAGGTATAATCATACTTACTTACTTTCAAAGAGAATTGTAAGGCTTAATTAGATAATTAACATGAAAGTGCCTTTAAAAAGCCTATGTACACACAAAGCTCTACTGTATTATTAGTGTAGGCAGGCATGGGGAGCTCTTAAGAGATTTTCTAACAGGTTATTTGTTATTCTGGGAGAAGTCTTTAGCTGCATACAGCAGTAGTATAATTATTATCATCAGATTCACTTCCTAAAGATATTTATGAAACACTGTGGAAAAAGGAAAGCATCCAGTTAAGTAGCACCGAGCTGAGGTTCTGTTGTGTTGCACATGCTGATTAGGAATGCTGTTAAAGTGTTGTTTTGCTGTAGTGGAAATGCTGGTGCCAGGAAATGTAGTTATATGCTTGTTACTTGAATCATCATTATCTGGATATAATTGCTAGGTATCAGTGATTTCGACTCCTTTTTGTTTTTATCTGTGTTTCTTTGCAATGGGATTTTTTTTCTGGAGTCTGCTGGATCATTACAAGAATATGGAAAAACGGGAACCAGGCTCATGCTGTTGCACAGCTGATTTTGACTGTACCACACACTCAAGAATTTCTCCCTCCTGTACATTGCATAAATATGGCGTATATATATTAAAAATCATTAAATTATGACCATGAAAGCAGGGATTTCCACCAGGCAATAACTATGCTATTCTACCTTCATTAAAATATACAAATTAAGTACTCCACCTCTATTGTAGTACTAGGGATGGGAATAAGCAGGCCAAATTTGCTCTCTTATGTCATATAAATACTTCTATACTCCATGAAATATCCTGTAAGAGCCATGTGAGGAGCATTTCACCCAACAACCCTATTTCTTTGGTTCTTTTCAACCAAATGTCATGGTAAACTATACTGTGATCAGGTTCACATGACTGTCATACATCTACACTCAGCAAATTTCTCTTGACTGATTCCCACACAAAGTAAAATCAGGTATTACTGCAGATATGTCTGCACAGCTCAGGGCTGGTCCTTGAAATATTGAATCAGTTCTGTTTCTTCAGAAGTTTCAGGACAGCCCAACAGCTGGACCCAGCACAGCTCCTGTTCAGTATCTCAAAATCAGGCAAACCCGAGATTGCTTTTCCATTTAAAAAAAAAAAAATCTCTTTAGAGAGAATTTTGTACTGTCCATTCTGTTATCGCTTAAGGAGTGGAGATGTCAATTCAACCATCAAGTTACAGAGGCTTTCATCTTTACTTTGTATCAGCAAGAACAAGAATTAGCTGAACAAATTCTTTTCAGAGTGATGGAATAATAAAACTGTCAGGAATTGGATTCACCACCTTACAGCTTCTAGTAGTCCATATCATTATTTGTTATTTTGAAGAAACCAATATAGCAACATATTCCCCAAAGAGAAAATATCTATAAATCTCATTTGCAATAACAAATTTAATTTTTAAATCTGTTCATTTTGATCATTCTCCATGATTTTGGTACAAAACTGGGCAGAAAATGCATTTCCACCCAACTCTAATTGAGTAGCAAACCTTCCATAAAAGAACAGGAAAGAAATCTAAACAACATCAAATATTTATACCATGGGAAAACATCAAGAGATCTTTTTTGCAGCTTGTACTGTATACATTTTACATGTAAATTAAGCTGAGTGGTTCCTCTTCATAGCTTCAAGCTGCTGCTAATGCTTCATAGATTTTTTCAGGCAGACAAATATTGGTGAAAAGAGTTTTATAACCTTCATACTGAAGATTTATGATTAAACGTGAACTAGAAGCCTAATGCACTGACATGTGGCCTTGGCTCAGTCTCATTATAAAGTAATCTGCATCCCTGGTATAATTGCTGTTGTTTGATGGTAAATCATCCCTCCTTCCATGCAGCTCTGCCACTTTTGATGTTGGTGAATCACGTGGGACCTGCTGGAGTTTGCACACCTTATACCAGAATTAGTGTCAGCTTGCACTGAAACTGTTGCAGCTTTGGAAAGTGTTCAAAACCCTCTGGTTTTTGCTCTCTTTCCCGATGCAAACTGGCACTGCTTCTTCCTGCCCTGGCTCCACTTGTAAAAATAATCTGTCTGCTATTTTTAAATGCTTTAAGTTGCTTCAGCTGAGCCCTTGTTCTGCTCCTGCCCGAGCAGCGCAGCCCCAGCAGCGCGGGGAGAACTGCGGCTCCTCCAGCAGCTGGCAAGCCCCACGTCAGCAATTCACTGAGATTCCCAAACAGCATTACACTAAATTAATGCTTGTGATGGAAATGGGCCAAGGCAATTAGAACACGGTGCTTACACTGTGACATTTTCTATTAGCCAGAAATGGACGCCAGCACTGCCAGGTATTGTGCTGCTACCCGGGGCCATTAATGCACTGGACGGCCACTTCCCCAAAACAACAGACTTCAGCAGGAGCAGATGGCAAAGCCCTGCATTTCTCCTACCTGCTTTCAGCCTCCAGTCTCTGGCTGGCTACAAAAGCAACTGTGCTGGTTCAAAACACAGCGACCATTGTAATTAGCAAAGCCATCATCCCGGTGGATGTTTTTCAAGCTCATGAACTATTGGAAAGTTTAAATGGTTTTCAAAGGGAGTTAAACACAATCTTAGAGGGCAGGTCCATGGTGGTCTAAACAAGATTGCTGGCTAGGAAAGTCTTTGCAAAGTACAAACTGTCAGAAATGAGGAGCATATGGCCTGGGATGGATCACTCCATCCATCCTGCATGCTGTTTGTACATCAGCATCCTCTACCAGTGACAGATGAAGTAGAAACGTTCTGCACTTTATCCAGACTGACACCATGGCTCTTACACCTCCAGAAATAATCCCTCCACGAATAGAGCGGGTTAGGGGGTGTTCCACAGAGCCAGACAGCAGCCAGGATGTGGGACAGGGCCACAAGGCCAACCTGGCACACCCACACCAAGTGTTTGAGAAGAGAGAGCTCCCTGTGAGATGTTTCACACCATCCCAATGGGAGAAGGGGGAGAAGAGCCTTTAACCTGGACCCATAAAGCCACATCAGCTTTGAGATGTTTGCTTAAGGCTCATTAATGTGCCTACTTAAGCACCTTACTCAATTCACATGGATTTATTGAAGCAACTCAGTAATTGATGCAACTAAAGTCTAAAAGTGAGAGTTTTTCTTGTTTAACCCAAAGGTGCAATATTTGGCTAGCAGCTGTGGAAGGCTGATCCTCTTTTATAGCTCAGCCACCAGGGAAGGAGAAAGGCACACTGTCATTGCATTATACCCAATAGGTGCATACAATTTCCTTCCTTACTGTTTCAACCAAGTAATGACCTTCACCTGTGTTTGATACTGGTAACTTTGGGAAAAGATATAAATATGGAGAAGACTGTCTTTTTTTAAGAGCCAGCTATGCTGTCTTTAGCTGGGATTTGTTTCCCTCTTGAGGAATCTTGGTCCAGCTGCATTCCCTCACAGTTTTCTCTGTATAAATATCTCAAACACAGGCGGGTCTTTCTGAGTTTACTCTGGAAGATGCTGCACTGGGATGGATCGTGCCATCAATGCAGTATAACCCCAAGGAATTTTTGCAGCACATGTGGATTGTATTCCATGTTCTCTATAAGACACCTTTAGAGAAAAAAAAGAAATTCAGCAAGGATTTTTGGCAAGTTGATGGCAGAAATCTGAGCTGTGGAGAGAGGAGCCTCAAAAAATCCTAAAATTAGAACTGGGCTTCTTTGAGTCATAGCTGTGATTCTGAGATGTTGTTAAATGTGACGGCAGCCACTGGGCATTTTTCAGCAACTCTCTTCCTCCTCAGACTGTGTTAAATTCCAGCTAACCCTGGGCACCCAGCCCTGGATTTCCTGATATTTCCCAGATATTTCCCAGATACCCCACAACAAAAGCCAGGGAGGGTGACCTGACCTGTTCCCTCGGGCTCAATTCATGCTGTTGATGCTGTTTTGCCACCACCTTCGCTCTGGAATATAAAGTCCAGAATGACAACAATGTAGGGCTACACCAACTTGCACTCACTGAAGATCAAACCCATGGTTTTCTTGCCTTACTAGGACTCAAACCATTAAAGAAGCAAATCACTTATTACCACAATAGCCCCATTATGACTATACAAATTAATTTTAACTGCAATATATATTTACTGTGGAGAACGTGTATATACACTCTCAGAAAGTTATTATGTACGGAAATACATTTGAAAGTCTTTGCACTACGATTATTTCTTCAGCTCCAGTATTTATCTCTTAAAAATGAATAATACATTTGCAAGATACTTTTCATTTCAAAAGCAGGCATATTATGCTTTGCTTCTGACAAAGAGTAAGCAGCAGGGATTGCACCTGATCTGTCCCCAGAGAGTAAATCCCTGTTCTGATGTTAAATCCTGCAGATGGGAAGAGCAAAAAACCACCCAATCCCACATCACCTGCAGTGATGGCTTTCCTAAAACTTCCCAGTTAACCAGTATGCCCAACCTGCTTCACGTTCTCTTACAGAACCATGAGTTAACTCTCCTTAGTTACAGTCTCTAAGGCAGCTACAATATCCTGGAAGGTGACCCTAGACAGCTTTATCCTGCACCTTGCTCTTCCCATAGCAATAATTTGTACTGAGGAGCTGGAGCACATGGAAGATCCAACAGGAGGCAAGTGGATGCCAGCAGCAGCATGGATGAAGAGAGAAGGTAAGCAAAACAAAGTCTTATTCCACGTGAGCTGGAGGCCCTGGGGGTACTGTGTGCTCAGAAATGCCAGCAGCAGATTGCAATGATGGAGTTTTTTTCTTGGTTTTCCCTTTTTTTTCATTGCTTCCCTGAAGAGCAGCTTCACAGAACTCCACATTTACCCCAGACCTCAACTTAGCCCCAAGGAACTCCTCCTTCATCCTGGCAGAACTACACATTTTTGGTGTTGGTGTTGTTGCATGGGAGATGTCGGTGAGAGTAGTCTGGAGAATATTCCTGTGTTTTTTCCCCCTCCAATTTGTTCAAAACATTTCAAAGGAACAGAATCCCCACCAGCCTTGCAGCCTCAGCTAACAGCATTCCCTTCAGCACAACCTCCTTCCTTGTGTGCTTGGTCAAGTGGGAAAGGGGAGGAAAATCCCACATGAGAATCAACCCAAACTGCCACCACCTCACATTTGGTGGGAAGAGCTGGGAAAAATTTTGTGGGAGTTTTCGAATTTTTAATTATGGATTTTATCTTCCCAAATCTCTGTGTTTGCTTTATGGTTTAAGCCTCAGTGCAAAGAACAGCCTGAGGGAAGGACCAAAGGCTGGCATTCCAGGAAAATACTTCACCCTCTTCCTTCTAGCACCACCATTATCCCTTCAGCAGAGTTTCCACCACTGGGTCCATCATCCTGAGCACAATCAATGCTTAAAACATTTGAAAACAGGACTGTCACAGCCCAGGAAACGCACAGGATTTAATGTCTGCAGAAGCACAAAAGCACTGTCTCCAGAGCACTTAACATATTGACAAGCTGTGTGAAAAGGGAACGTTTTTCTCCAAGTTTCCAGTTATTTTGGTTCCTCTGAGGAAAGCATCTCTATCACAATATCCCACACAGACAGGGCCCCTTGCTGCTTCAATAGCCCCAGATGCTGCAAGTCATCTCAGTGCACTTTATATCAAAATAATCACACCAATTAATCTAAACTGAGTAATAAGGAAATATAAATTTTAGGCAGGGAAGTCTGTTAAACATGGCAGAACATTTTCCAGGGAAGAGCTTACACACAGCAAAGGATTTCACTTCCAAGCTTTTTTTTTTAATAATATGAAAATGGAAAAAAAGCAATCATGCAAGCAAGTGGCACTCTCCTTAATTAAGGAAGTCAATTCAAAATCAATAAAAGGGCAATTAATCTGTGAGTGTCACTGGCTCTGAATTATGCTGATATCCCTGAAGAGGGAACCCTGTGACCTCCAACACTTCCCCCAGGGTCTGAAGGTTTTCACACCCTGATCTGTTATTTTTTGACAGATGCAGAGTTAGAAAATACATTGATAGATGTCAGGAAACACTGAAGGAGGAGGGAAATGAAAAGCCTGTGTCTTTTGCAAAATTATTGTGGTTAAATTTGTCATTGTTTGGGATCCCTCTAGAGACACATTGAAGGGAAAAAGGGGATTCAGTGGAGGGGCTCATGGGCTCTCCTGGGACATCCCCCCACAGCAGGAGCTGGTGTTGCTTTGAGCATTTTCTTCCTCAGGGTTTTCCAGCAGGTCTCTGGCAGGCTTTGGAGAGGAGGAGCATGCAATTCAGCACAATCCCCTGTCCCTTTCTTTCCATTCTCTGGGTAAAAAGGGGCAGCACAGGTTTTGGAAGGGGAAAAGCAGAGCACTGCACAGAATCAGTCCCTTGGCTCGCTCCCTCCCACATCTGGGCACAGATCACTGTGGCACATGGGGATTTATGTTAGTGGTGACACACAGATTGGCACAAAAAGGAATTACTTGGCTTGCTTGAGGCTGGAGTTTAGCAGCTTGTGAGACATCTCAGTGCTGTGGAAGGGAAATGCAATGAAATCCAGCAGCAGAGAAGAGTGGGTTGTGTGCAGTGACTCCCTCCTCAAAAGACAATCCCTGCGACTCCACTGGCACCTCATTACTTATGGAATATGGGGCTACCAGAGCATGATAAAATATCACACTCTAAGCCCTTGTAGAAGTATTATATTAAAGAATATGTAAAAAGCCAGATCCGGGGTAAGCAGAGGTACCACTAAGCTGCCATCCAGGGGTGGCTTAAGAAGCTTATCTGCATTATTCTGTACCACTCTCCACTGACAACTTCAACAGTCACTGCAAGAAACATCTTATTTCCTCCACTGTGTCCCAAGCATCTCTAGCTAATACCACATCCAGCAGAGATTTCATTACAGGTGTTTTTTCCCAGCCCATACCCCATGAAGCTCAGCTTTGACTGACACAGCCCCAAATCTAAGAACTCAGACTGGATCTGTCTGTTTCTGTTCTTTTCCTGGTCCAGGGTTACAGCTGGTTTTTTGGTGCCTCCCTCTGCCTCTTATTACCAATCCCCTGTCATCAATTCTAGAGTTAGACATTTCACCTTCCCTGGCAGGAGCTCTCCAGTGTGAGATGACTAACAGACATTAAATTGTTAGTCTTATGTTCCCTTTAAAATGTGCTCAGAGCAAATGCTAATAGCAGCACATCTCAAAAGACTCCTACCAGCATTTGTCTTGATCTTTCATTACCCATCTGTCAAAACCCTGGTGACAGTTACAAGTTTAAATCAAAGTTCAGAGGCACCTGTTAGTTTCAAAAAACTTTTGCCTCCAAGGCCTACATTTTAAGGAGCTGGGTGTGCTTGCCAAGTCCCAGCATCCGAAATGTTGGCAGGAAATGAAGTACGTGGGCATTGTACATGGTGAGAAAAGCGAGGCAATTTTCCATTTAATAAACACATGGGGACAAATAAATCACAGCCCCTGGGCAGAGCATCCACTAAGTTCACTCTGTACCTCCTCAGAGGGGCTCACAGAGCTTCGACTTGACAAGCCAGGCAGGGTAGAGTGACAAAGAACAAAGGAAAAGAGGCACCAGCAAAGCAGCTGGAGTCACCGAAGTCAGGAGGCTGCTGTTTTGAGAGGCTGGTGATTATTAACCTGTGCTAATCTGATCAGAGAGGGGGCTACAGATGCACATCTCTGCTCCTGGAGCTGGAAACACAGGTTGTGGTTAGGTGTGAGGGAGGATCATGGAGAAGGACACCCCAAGAAGGCTCTCAATCCTCTTCAGAAACTCCCTCTTCCCCACTGGAGTCCCAGCTCTTTGGACCTGACCTACAGTTTCAGTCTTTGGTATCTAGATTCATTTCCCCAGTCTGTTTTGAACGGGAATCAGGCTGAATAGTAAACTCTGAACCAAGTAAGAAAGTGCTCCCCAAAGGTCTGGCAAGACTTTGGTGGAAAAGTGACCTTTGTCCAAACAACTGGCAGCTGTTAATCACAAAATCATCAGCCACAGCCTGACACTGTTTATTCTGCCAACTGTTTGTAGTGCCTGCTGCAGACTCTTACTCTCACACATTTCCAACAGTTGCAGCACATTTGCCACTGTTTTGAATGGTTTGTTTTAATTGGAATGTCTCACATCTATTGAAAAACACTTGGTAACACACTGCTGCCTACATCTTCCTGGTCATTTCTGGATACTGATGAATGCCAGTGCGTGCCACAGAGTGTCCTACAGAAAGGACAGAGTTGGACTGCTGCTTTACCAGATATTCTAAAAGTTTGCTGGACTGTGAACTATTTACTTTTTCTTATAAACATAATTTTGACATAAAAACATTAGCTTTGGATTTCTATTTCCATTTCCCTATTTTTTCAGGAAACTCCTACCTATACCAAACAAAATAACCCATGGTCATCACATCCCGGCTTTGTAGTGATATGGGTAAATAGTTTGCAGCAAAGCCAAACAGTACATTCCTGTGCAGAAATCATTTCTGCAGCTCCATTATTTGCAATCAACAAGCAATGCTATGCTTCAAGGGTTGATTCTGATGCCCTGAATAGAAATTCTGTTCTCACTTCTCTGTCTTGTTAGAGGACACTTGGCTCAGTGTGTGCCTCGTTACTAATCCTGTGGTTTTATCCACAGCACCTGGAGGTCACATCAGAGCTGGAGCTGCCGGCCTCAGTGACCTGTACATGTCCAAGTCCTGATCAACCCTTCCTCAGCTTAACCTTCATCTTGTCTGCATGCTCCAAGCAGCTTTAAAAAACAGCCTGCAATTTTGTTCTAAGCAATGAGAAGCTCACAAAAAAAGGCCCCACGTGCACCAGTGCCTCTGTGCAACAGGTCCTGCAGGAATCTGACTCACTTTCTGTGCCAGTCTCTGAAATTAAACCTAATAAATCAAGACCAGGCTATAAGCCAAGCACTGCATCTTTTTCAGTGGGTGGCAGAATACAAATGCAATAATTCGTTCTGATTATGGTGTTTGATTACTGAGTGTGAGACAAGGCTCAAACAGAATGTAACTTTTAATTACACCATTCTGTGGCAGTTCACTGTGAAGCCAGAAGCTCTTTCAGGGCCGTGCAAATGTTTGCCTCATTCCTGATAAAGCCTGAAATATGTCTTGGTGCCTTCCATAGCCTCTGGGCATAGTCTGTATTCATTCTTGCAGATCTCACTGTTGATTTGCTGTATTTTACTACTGCTACCCTGGCAACTCTATGAAACATAAAAAGCTGGTTTCTCTGTCTCTCATTTATATTAAAAAATGTATTTAGATACTTCTAAATAAACAACACCTGCTACCTAATGCAAACTCATGCAAGAGTTTAACATGGATGTCATTATGCAAATTATGATTGACCAAGAGTAGCAAATAAATGCACCCTGGAAACTGCAGTTTCTCTGCAGACACTGCACTGAGCACTGTACATGTCTCTGGGGGAAATCCTTGACATAAATATGGTGGCCTAAGGCTGTAGGAATAAGGTAGGATTTGAATTGAATATGCTACGGCTATTTGAATATGTTTTATGTGTGTAATTGAGGGCAGAAATACTCCCAGCTGATTTTTTTTTTTTTTTTAACATAAGTATCTCAAAAATTAATTGATTCATTTGCACAAACCCTTCAAGCCCTGCCCAGCAGGCAGCAATACCCATTTGTGAACTTCAGGACAAACTCAGAGCAACTCACATTTCCCTATCTCTCATATTCTGCTAAAAACCTCCACCAATTTAGCAATGTCTGTCACTGAAATGAAACAAAAGCATGAAGAACCCAGGAAATCTCATGTTTGCATTAATACAAAAGCCTGTGCTCCTCTGGGCATAACAACAAGAGTATTGTGGTCTTCTGAAATTAAAATCAGTTCCCTTTTTCCTTATTGCCTGCTTCTCCCCTTACCCAGCACGAGTTCATGGTGTGGAGAAATGGGGGAAGGGGAGGGAAATGCAGGTTGGAGCAGATCCTCCCAACTTTACTGATGGAGAGACAATGCAGAGTCAGGAAAGCCACAGAGGTGGATGCTAAAGTTTGTGTTGGTGGCAGAAACAAAGGAGAGAAGGTGCATTCAGAGATGCTGCACAAATAAAGCACAAGCATTTCACAGAAGCTCCGAGAGGGAGGAGAGTGAGCCGTGACAGCACTGCTGGGAGCCTGCGGGACACAGCGTGGTGGTGGAGCTGTCACACCCAGGGGAACAGGAGGCAGCTGGGAGGGTTCTGAAGGACAGACCAGAGCTCGGGGTTTGAGCTGCTGGCTTCAGGTGTCAGCAGGACATCCAGGATCTGCCAAGGGAAAGGGAATGGGAAGAGAGAAACCTATGAATCATCAGCTCCGGATGGCAATTAAAACCTCCACACCATGAGCTGCTCTGTCAGCAAGCCCCTCCGGAAGCATGGGTGGAAGTTGCTCAAAACTTGGCATTTTCTACCCCATTTCGCAGAGGAATACATTCAACCCGTTATTTGTGGCCACCTCCTAATTATGCTGATGTGGAAATTAAGCATATACAGGCTAGAGAGGCTGGCATGGACTGTCCCAACAAGCCAACCTGGTCACCTGGTTTTAGCTCACCAGGCACTGGAGAGAAGCTTCCAGAAGAGAGGGATACATACGAAAGAAGCAGTTTTTAGACAGTCACTCCTTCATGGTAATTAGAAGGAGCAAGCTGATTAGGCTCATGGTTAAATGAGCCAGCCTGCCTTTGAGTCTTGCTGGGGCAGCTCTCCTCACTGAGCAGTCAAAGCTATCACTTTATTTAGCACTGATTTGTTAGGACCATACTATGTTATAATCATTTCCAGCATCTGCTTTGATCATTTTCTTGCTTTCTCATCCTCAGAATGGCCAGGGACTTTGACACAAGTGTTGAAGTGTTCCAAGAGGAAAAAAGCAAGATGGGGTTGTGTGTGTGTGTGTGTAACTTCCCATCTGACAATGAGAGGCTTTATGTGGTCACTCCCAGGCACCTTTCTAGGTACAAACTACATCTGTTCAGACTGAATCCCCTCACCAGATTACAGGGGTTTGAACCAGGTGCTGTCCTCACCTCTTCACCTTTCTGACTTCCAGAATCCCTGAAAAAAATCCCCCTCCACTGCCCATACCAAGAGCTGAATCTGTCTGTGCTCTGTGTTTTCGTGGCGCCCCTGCCATACAGCAGGACCCTGTGTTGCCTTTATCAGAGCTGCCAGGAAATGGATGACTTTGGGCTAGTTTTCCATTGCCCAGCAGGGTCAGAAGAATCCACAGTGTCTTGAATAGAACATCCACTCCCCATGTCAGGAATTGCAGGATTTTTATTTTAATGTATGATTCACCCTTACAGGACTCTCGGGCAGTTTCACATATCTTTAATTTCAAATCTCGCAAAAGATTTAAATGCAAACATTTTCTTCTCAGAGCCTGTGAATGCAAATATGAATCAAGCACCACTAATGAGGTCATAAATTAGGCATTTATGTCCCTTCCCACTAGACAAATGGCATGACCTTGAAGTATAGTGGAATGTGCAGTCCACACCTCCTCCCCAGGCAAGTCCCCCTGCCCCACTCTCCAGCACCTGGGGAAGAAGGCTACACCCAGTTCCCACCATAACTGCCCTGCTTAGGCCCAGGTGAGCCTGTCTTGGATGGGGATGGGTCTCCTGTATCTCAAAAACATCTGCCAAGGTGATAGAGTCCTACAAAGACCTCCAGAAGGAAATCAGAACTATATACAGGGTGTACAAAATCCTTGAGAAAGCCTCATTGCTGAGCTTTCCCCCAGAAATCCTCACTGTGATCACTTCACAACCGCATTTGTCCACATAAGCTGGGCTTGAGAAGCTCCATCAAACTTTGCTGCCTGTAAAAATGTCACTCTCCTGCTCTCAGTCACACAAAATGGGTCATCGTCCCTCCCCAGCCCCAGCTTTTCTTCCAGGGAAAGGAATGCCTCTGAGGCAGCATTGGCCAGGTTTTTTCATCTTTGTATTTCTTTTTGGGTTCTCAGAAATACCTTTCTACAGCCTGGCTGAGGAATACCCCCAGGGAGAGTCACATCTGGACCAGGGCATAAAGTTAAGGCAGCTCCTGTGAAGTACAAAACAAGCAAACAGCCCCTTGACACACAGCTGAGGGCTGTGGGTGCAGATTCTGGATGGAAGTCAGAATTCAAAGCAAAGTTTAATGGCATTTACTGTTCAGAAACAAGTCTGCCTTGTTATTATTTTTAGTACGTTTCTCAGACTTGTCATTATGTACTTCTGATTTACAGTTTTAATGCCAGGCAACTGTGTTACCTTTATCCTTCCCTGCAGGATTACGTGAGAATATTCTTTAGAGAGAATATCACACTGGGCTAAGGTTAAAAAACAAGACATGCAGCGAGCTCCAAGGTGCCTTCCTGTATCTCTGAAATATAAACGATTCCCTGGCATAAAAGATTCTGAAATACATAGCCATAAAGTCAAAGCTCTGCTAAGCAAATAACAAATACAAGAGGAAGCTCGGCTTCCAAAGGCTCTGAATCACAGTGACAGCCACAGTATGCAGGAAGCTAAAATATTTCCAAAAAAGCCAAAAGCTGTCAGCAGAAGGTAGCAAAACACTGGCCAGTTCTTGGATTTTGATTATAATTCACACAGAAATACACACTGGGGGGATGGACCTACAGCTTAGAAAAAGTGCAGTGTGTGTTTCTTGGAGACTTTTATGTCCAGGCATTAAAGACTGAGGGTCTTGCACCCTGCTGCAATGACACTCAGTAACTAACAGGTAACAGCTAAATACGAGCAGGTTCCAGAATATCAGATGGTTTGGGAATTTCTTCCTGCCTCCTGAGAGCCAATACCACTGCTGGATACCATCAGTCAAAACACACACTCTCACTCTGCTTTAAAAAATTCCCTCCATTAACAACAGAGGAATAAAGTCAACATACATTGAAGAAACTGGCCACTGTCTATGTCATGGAATGTTCATGAGCACACCTGTGTTTTAGGACTCAAAATGAGACCACAAGCCTCATTTTGATTTAACAAAAAACATCTTGCTTTTGTCAAAAAATGCAAGAAATCCCGTTTTTAAAAGCACAGATGGGCAAATCATCTCCTAAAGATTTAGCAGAGCTTCTCCCACTGGCTCACAGCACACCTAAACACAACAGGTTCTGGTGTTCAAGATGAGCCTTCCAAATACATCTCCAGCCATGGCCAAATGCAGTCATTTCGATTTCTCAGTGCAGATGTGAATTCCTCCATCCACAAAGAAGACCCTCAGTGGGCAGTTACCGGATCAGGGAAAGTGGATGAATTCACTGCTCCAAAGAAGAACATTTCCCTGGCTGCTTTAAAGGAAAATTAAGGAGCACAGTAGATTACTCCAAGAGACAACAGTATAAAAACCCCAAGAGTTTCATAAGAAACCCATAAGACAAGGGGAGCAAGGCTCAAGTTCTTTGCAGGCAGGGTCAGGCAGGTTTTTGGCCACCTCAGCTGCATCTCTACCCAAAGCTGCAGGAAAGAGCACTCCCTCAGCCAGGTTTGTTGCCCCTGGATGACCAAGTTTGCAACCAGGGATTTTCCACAGTTTCTAGGGGCATGAACAGCCAGCGGGGATGAAACACAGCAGAAGTGGGAATGTTGGAGTTTTCATTTCCATCCATAAGGATGAAAGTCTGAGCTGTCCCAGTCACAAGAAGGGATGTGCAGAGGAATCCAGCATCTGGGTGTGCACAGGGCTGGGAGGGGAAACCTGCTGAAGAACAGCAGTATCGATCCAATGTGCCATAGTCAGGCAGGAATCACTGCCACATGGAAGTGTAAACACTTCCACACCCTCTCTAAGCCCTACTCTCTATTAGTTTAACCTGTGTCACTGCAATTGTCTTTTTTCATCGTTCTTTCCATTTTTTTTTTTTTCCCCCCTAGGCATATAAGCCTTTTTGAATGTGAAATACCTGCCAGAAGACATAAAGGATTAATGTCAGAGGCCTGACATACAGCATGAAAGACAATGAGCCAGACTTCTCCTAAAATCTGAAACGCAGCCTGCAAGGTACGTCCAACAATTCTTATTCCAGATTCCAGGAGTTACTGAATTTTTTATCACAGTGAATTTTTATTTTTAAATGACTGAGGATATAGAGAGTTATGTACTGAGCAACTCAAGCTAAAGGTGTACAGCTGTGTCTGCTAAAGGCGTATATATGAGATTATGCAGATCATTACTCAGCTAACTTCAAGCACTGTAACATGCTACACGTTGAAATACCCTGTAATCTGCTCTACAAAAGAAGTCACAGTCAGTAGTGATCAACCTGATTTGCCTGACAAAACCCTGCAAAATTTCCAAAGAAAGTGCAGACCAAGGGATTGTATTCAGAAATCCTGGCAGAAGGCTTGTTTTCCCTCCTTACTTTCTGTAATCCCCCACAAGTGAGAAGAAGCTGCTGGAGGTCCAGGAGCATGAGGCTGAAAGGCACTTCCACCACCCCAGCACAAAACCCTGCCACACTGGCTGTCCACACCCCACAGGTAATCACTCATCGAGCCCAGGATAATAATCTGGCAAGTTTCATATTAAAAGTGCCAGAGTGAAATGAGCAATATCCTGAACGCACATGCAAGTGTTTCAGTGCAAAGCAAATAAAAAAAAAAAAAAGAAAATACCCCTGTTTGCAGGACTAATCCTTATCACCATGTGCAGCCTCAAAAGACACAGGCAACAGCATCATTTGTCACCTGCAGGTCTAGCACCTCATGGCTATATTGCATAGAAAATTAATGTTACATATAACTCTAAATTCAAGTTTGCTTTCCTATCTCCTATTTATTTATGACAAAGACAGAGCTTTAGGAAGCTGAGATGAAAATAAGCAAGATGCCGGTTCAGCAGGGTGCTGGAGCACTGAGGCACTTCAAATTTGCCTGGTATTGTTCAGACACCCAAACTACAAGTGAAAACCACCAAAATCTTCAGAATGCAAGAGCAGCTTTCTCTAAACAAGTAATCCTACTGTAGATGGATCTTTTCAATTCAATTTCCAAGCAAAGCAATGTTTTGTGATTTAGTCCCACTAAACCTTAACAAAACAGCACGAGGAATGAATGTTAAACTCAACTGCTGATACGGTCTATCAATATTAAAATAATCTGGCATGGACTGGCTTGCTAATAAGCCAGCATTTCAGAGATGTTGCAAAACAAAACTGTCTTTAATGTGTGATTTGTGGAGGATATAAAACATAGAAACTACAAAGTAAAAAAATGCCGTCATTGGCACAGCAAGATTAAGAAAAACAATTACAAGGCTGAGTACATTAAATTAAACTTGGTGCAGTCATTCCTGACAGAAGTCCTACTGCTGGTAATTGCACATATTTGGACTTCTAATTGTTAAAAATATCATAGTACAAGTGTTTGATGCATCCGAGATTCTGCTGCTGAAAAGCCATACAAAATTCCCAAGAGAAATCTCAGGTTTTGTTTTAGCATGAGCTTCTGTAATATTTGATTCTTTGCTGCTTGCTCTTTTACTGTTTATTGCCTTGGGATCAAGGATCCATTCTGTAGTGGAAACAAATCTTGGATTTGTGTGCTCACAAACAAATCATTGTTTGTGTGCTCCATTACCATGAGAGACATAAGAGCTATTGCCAGAGTGATTGAATCCCATCCTTCCCCCCAAATTCCTGATCCTCTGGGGATTCCAGGGCCACAATGTCAGATCTTGATGGTTTAACAGGGCTGCTGTTGTCTAACAACCATGGCTTTATTTTCCAGTCCCCAAAACCCAGACTGAACAAATCTTCCCAGCAAAGGCCAGCAGACAGATCCTGGGTGAGGCTCTTACAGCAGGTACTACATTAAATTACACCTCAAAATGGATGTGGTGTTATAGTGCCCCAAATCAACTGTCATGAAACTCCAAAACAAAGCCATGCACCACCATTTAATTCATCAACCAGCCAGAGACTTAATTTCACAAAGCAGGACAGAATCTAGAAAATCCTGCTTGTGTGCTTCAGATCAAGCTGATTTACCTGAAGTAAGAGAGTACAGACCAAGCAGGCTGGGGCAAAGGAATGTCGTATTATTCAGTTAGTAAAAATCTTCTTGTTGTTTTGTAGACAACTCACTGGTATTCACACATTCTTGTCTTACAGTAAGGTCCTGAGACATTTTAATAGATTTACCAGGAGTTACATGGCCACTGTCACATTCACAAGGTGACACCTCTGAGACACAAACCCATTTATTTGTGCTGCTGTTTCCTACAGTGAACCTCCTGTCTAAACCACACCTATGTCCTGCACAGCAAGCACTCAGGAAAGTCCTCTATTCTCTTGGGGAAAATACATTTTAGTAAGAGTTTTCTGCTGCAGCACCAGCACAGTTTCTGTTTGACACCTGCCATTTCCAAAATCCGTGAAGAACATAAGCACCCAATTTCTAGGCAGTGAAAAGTGGCATTTTAGGGCTTTAGAAAAATGGTTTCCTAATCTGTACATCTGAATTGCTGTAGAGGACCCTTTATGTTCCCTTGAAACACAGGATTTTTCTTCTGAGCTTCTCAGGATCAGTAGAGACAGATGTCGGCAGAGTTTTGGGGAGCATCAAGTCTGCAGGACATTGGTGTCATCACTGACCACAACTCAGCCCAAAACCCTTTAAGCAAATAAATTAAATAACATGCGAAATTTTCTTGAACTCAAGGAAATTATTTGTGTGACAAGTTAAGACTTGGCCTTCTGTGTGCTGCTGAACCAGGAAGCTGCTTGGCCCTTTCACAGCTGTAGTTTGGAGGGAAGAAAGTTGCCATCAATATATGCCTATCTTTACAATTTCCTGGTACACCAGGAAAAAGTTAATATTCTTGTTCAGTATCTTCAACAAAACAGTGTTGCCAGACTCCAGTGCAAATCAGTTATTCAGGCATGTGAATGGCAGCTGGTGGGATCTCCTGTAACAACCCTCCTGTTCCTCTTAAATACGCTGTGGAAATTTTTAATCACTGCTCTTAAAAAAGCAAACTCCTTAGTGAGCCTTAAAAGAGCTGCATGTTTATGCAACTTCAAAAAAAGCTGTCCAGAAAAACTTATCACATCTCATGGGAATTTGGGCACTTCACGTTTTTGGTGACTGCTGATGTCAGACATGTGTAGGTGTCACATTGCTTGTGTGGTTTAATTTGGATTAAAACCTCAACAAGGGCAACAAAGCTTCTGCCCCAGCTGCAGTGCCCACATCTCCAGGAGCCTTGCTCTGGTTATCTCACCCTGCTCTGATGAAGTTTGAAAGCAGCACACAGGACACACCACCAAAACCTCAAGACATCATCCCCTCCACGTCCTGAGAGTGAGGAAAGAAAGAGGTGACCACAACTCTGCTGTGCACCAGGGAAACATTCCCGTGATGGAAATGCCAGATATTATGATTAATTACTTTGCTGGCCATCACACATCAGGTGCCTCCTCCCTCTCCAGAGGCTCGATGCAGCAGGGCCACCACCCTGGGCTGCTGGCAGTGGCTCTCTGGTGGCCTCATTAGCCGAGCTCTCGCAAGAGAAGCAGCCCAGCAGCGTCCCAGATTTCCAGGCACCAACTCTGACATTTATACAGGACTTTCAGTCGTGACAAGATCAAAACCTCAGCATTCTTTCAAATCTCACAGTAACTCTCAAACACACTCAGCACAAGGCTTGGGGAAAAAGAAACAAACCACCAACAACCCACAACTGAAAATGATAAAGCTCTTATGAGATGAAACTGGTGGAATTATGGGATTTCTCCCCCACCTCCACCTCGCTCCAGGCTTCATGTAATTTCTGCAACGTACTTTGCTCTTAGAGAACACTAATCACATTACCTCCTGGTCAGGCCTCATTTGCAATCACTGCAGTCCTTCCCATCAGCTCCTCTGCCAGCAACTTACTCAGTTGCTTGTGGCTCTTGTTGGACTCTCAACCATCTACTCTTGTGATTACATTTAAATGTCAATGCTGTACAATTCCACTTTGCATGTTAGAGCATCATCCTCCAGCCAAGCTTAAACAGAAATTGTGTCAGGGCTTGTAGTCTAAATTATTTGTTCTGAATTGTATAAAGGGTCTGTTTTGTTTTATGGATTTTCCCATAAAAACTATTGATCAAAACTAGGTTTTTCGTGTGCTTACACTTAAGAATTGCTAAAAGCGGGAGTCTCTCTTGGTCACAGCAAATCTTATAAACAGTACCAGTATAGAAAGGCACATCAGAAGTTATGTATTTGTATATATCAAATTCTCAAGCTGTTCTTCATTATTAATTAACTATGAGACATAATGACCTATGGTTCACTCCCTTCCTGTAACCACACATTCCCTGCTATATGAGTATTAAATATTGCTTTTGCAGCCTAAGATATTCTTTTATTCTAAACCCTGCTCTTATAAAATCTGAGTAACTTTATGCCTGAGTGACATGCTGCAGCTTATCGATTGGAAATATTTTTTTAAAAAACCCCAAAGAGCCGAATACTTGAGACAGATTGTGTTTCTTCTGCGTTGTTGTAATAGCTCTGTTGACAGTTCCCACCTAGAGTAAGCATCAGAGCCCCTGAAGTACACATGAATCAAAGCAAAATGATAACGTGAGTGTACACATGGACAAAAGGATTGATGAATTTTCTGGGTTAAAAGGTATACAGCCTTGTTACTTACTTCTCTAAGGATTTTGTTTTTATTTTCTTTTGGTTGATTCATGGCCCTTTATTTTACTTGTTTATTCCAAACATAAACCAGCTATTAAATCCAAGCTGTTCAGAAAATATACAATTGAGAACATTTCAACTATAAACAATACTCGCAGATTTACTCTATGAAAACCATAAATGAAAAGCAAAGAGTGACTCTTCAACACAACAAAATCACAGACAAAATAGGCAGGAAACAATTTTAAGAAGAAACAATAAACCACACATCACCATTCCAGACCTGCTTAATAGCATTCCAGGGCTTCATAAAAAGAAACGAGCATCAACCATAAGAGCAGATTTTTAATTAGCAAACTGATGTGTTCTATAGAACACAGAGTCACGTTACACTGTGTTCAGAGTCTCAGGTGTGTTTATATGACTTACAGAAATGAAATCTTTCATTCAGCCTCAGCTGGGCAAGCGTATGCAGCATGAAATGCAAGTTTGTGTTTACACGGCTGAATTGTGATTAATGGGCACCATATGGAAGCAGGGGCCAGCCCCAGCGAACACTTGTGTCTGCACAGGAACTCAGAATGGCTTTGTGAAACAGGCAAAGTGGAGCTTACTAGGGGATGGCAAAAAGGATTAAACCAGAGTATCCACCAATGGGTTGGCAACTTCTAAAACAGCAATGCTGGCAATTAGAATAAATACAAAATCAAACATTACCCAGGCAAAATAATTCTGCAAGCAGCGCTTATGAAGGCAGTAGATAATTGGGACAGGTACTTAGGGCACGGGGATTATTTGTGGGTTTTCATTACTAGAAAGAATGCAAGCGGTATTTCATGGAGCAAATTGCATAACCAAACTGAAAGATTAAGCTTGTAAATTAATCGGGACCAGGAATGCACAGGAATGGATAATTAATGCCTTGTTCAGGCAGCTCATGGCGTGACACAGAGCCAGTGAGCAGATCCTCAGGAGGTGTCTGTAAGCCAGCACAGCTCTGGAACAACCCCCAGGGCTGAAAATGCTCTCCCTACTGCCCAAAGGCAGCTCCCGTCTGAGCACTCCTCCTGCATGCCTGGTACAGCTAACAAACTGGAATAAAGGTATTCCCTGAAGGCAGCAATGCCATCTAACCAATACTGCCCAGATTATTCGTAGCCCTTGTGGCTTTGCTCCTTTTCTGCCTATTTGGCCCTAATGCTGGAGCAGATGCAAATTTCTGGATTCCTGCTAAGTCTCACTAATTTGAAATAAATGATGTATAAACAGGATTGAAACAGCAGAGCCACAGACCATAGAAACTTCACCTCTGGTGTGTGTCACAGAGAGGAGACCAACTCCAGTCTAACAGCTCAGAAAGACTGTTCTCTTTTGTTTAGAGCTGTTGGACAGAGAAGAGACCATGAAGCTGTCACTTGCCACGAAAATGGAAGCTGTCCTGCCTAACACCACCACACAGGATCTCCCTGTAACCACTCCACACAGGGCAATCACAGTTTGCAGCTGCTGACTTCAAGACTGAATATATCCTACTGTACAAAGTGCCTAAAGCAACTGCTTTTGGTGGGGATTTTTTATTTGTTTTGTTCTGTTAATTTTTTAGTAAGATAGATAGAATAAAAAATAATGACAAAGTACTAAATAATGAGTAACTTAACTTTTCTAGCATTGCACATGCAAAAGTTGTAATTATATTAATCCCAAAAGGAGAAGTCGTCCCTGGCTTGCAGTCCTGAAAAGTTAATGTTTCTAAGAGTCCAGCCCCAAGGGCTTTAAGTGAATCTTGTTGAATTGGGCCAAGTTTGACTTTTTGTAAAACCACGTGACTTTCAACTTTCCTGTCTCTTTTACAGCACTAATCACAGGTGCAGAACTGCTGAAAGCTGGATCAAAACCAGAGGCACAGTATTTGACACAAGATCACTCAACTTTTGGAGCTTAAAACCCTGCTTGACCTGGGACTGAACAGCCCCTTTTTCTGCAGAACATTCAATTTCTGCCAAACTTGGCCACTTGAAAGCGTGTTACACACAGATGCACCATTAACAGTTTACTCATACAACACTTAAAAAACCACCCCAAACTCACCAAGAACGAGAAGCAAGCTCTTAAAAATATGCATAAACAGCTGACATTCATCTTGAAAGAATCTGCTTGCACTTGTAAGTCTCAATAAAATCTTTAAAACAGACTGAATTTCTAGAAGCTGAAATAGCCTAAAGGGTGACGCCCCTGCCTGATTTTTCTATAGAATAGCTAAAGATTTGTTTTCAAGTACTGGTATCTATCCAGGGCTGGGTACCTGAAGCATGAGTGCACACCTGGGGGGCACTGATGACCCCCTGTCCCCCTTCCCCATGATATCCCAGTACCTGTGTCAGGTTTGATCATCAGGCAGATATTCTTCCACGGGAGCAGCAGAAACAAGAGCATGGCTGGCACATCCTGCCCAAGCTGGGTTTGAATTATTTGTCCTGGACTAAATGAGAGGGTCCCCAGAACAGGAGCTCTGTGCAAAAGGACTGCTGGAAGTTTCTGCTCTGGGCTGCTCTTTGGCTTTAGCCATAGAGAAATGGGTCAGAAGGGCTCTGGCAATGGAAGAGACCTGGCAGTCAACACAGGAGACATCTGAAGTCCATGGGAAGTGGGAGATTGCAAGAGCCCCTTCATGACAGAAGCCATCAAGACCACCTGAATTGCATCAACAACAGAAAACTCACCCATTTTGTCAGCATTTCTGTTTCAAACCAGTCCGCCAATTTCTTCTGCCAATGCAAATATTAGAGCAAAAATATAAAGGTCTCTTTTCTCTAAACTTGAATATTTGGGCAGGAGCTAAGGTATGATACCCAATGCCCTGAGACCCCAGTGGAAACAACACCCGTGGGGCACAGGGAAGGTCTGGTATTACCCAAATGCAGAGACATAGAGAGGAAATGACTCATGAAGAGGAATTTCCCCCAACAGAACCAATATTTTCTCATCTCTATTCAGGTCTCCACAGAAGGAAACGGAGCCTGATTGTTTCAGTAGGCCAAGTCATGGTGGATGTGCTGAGTGGGGCTCAGTAGAGTGGGACAGCCCACGGTGTTCTCGAGCCTTTGCAAAGGGGTTTGGCCTGCAGAGCACAGATTTGAGCACAACCCCGAGCTCAGGGCAGAGCACATCTCTCACCTGGCTGCTGCTGCCTCCTCCACAGCCCTGGAAAGCGGGCAGGGAAGAAGGCATCCCCATGGTTCACTTCTCAGCTGCTGAACCACCTTCTGCTCAGTCTCCCAGGTGCTGCTGCTAAGCAGATTTACCCGAGGTGGTGCCCACAGGACTGTACAGCAATGAGAGCAAAACAGGCTCTTCGTTTCAGGGATGTTTGTATGCTAAGGAGGGTGTAAAAGCATAAATCAGTCCAACAGACCTGAAAAAGACTGCTCTGTATTCCTTCAATTCTCCTCGCCTCATTTTCTTCCCTTGCATATTTTTACCTTCTTTACCCTGCTCTGTTTGGAGCTCATCTAATTGTCACTTGAGATGACAAATGTCCTCTGCCTCAATGCCCCTTCCTCAGTAACGGATGTTTCCTTTCTGTATCACTCTGCTTGTAGAATTGATTTTCTTCATTAAGTGATGTCTGCATTTATCACTTCCTAACTTTTATTTTGCAGATTTCTACCTCTTTTTATTGCGCAAATGTGCTTAAAAACCACTGCTCGAGCTCTTTTTTTTATTTAAAATAAGTCAAGGCTTAAACATCATAAATCCTCCCTTTAAAAAAGACCCAATTTCTGGTACTGTGGTTGGCTTTTACTTTAATCTGCTGGTTTTGATATTTCCCATAAAATATAAATATCCATTCAGCCAGTCTTAGAAGAAAAATGAAGAATCTGTACTGATAAAAAGATTTGAGGCCAAAAAGATCTATTCTGATCATTAGTTTGACAGCCCATTCAACACAAAACAAACATTTGTCCCTGGGATTTCTGGCAATTGCAAATTCCATTTAAGAGCCACTTGGCTGCTTTCAGGTATGGATTTTCAGTCTGCTGATCTGAAGTTACCCATGTAAGAACTAAAAGAAACCAGCAAATATTACATTCTTCACTGTCTTTTGATCTGTTTGTTCTTTTTGTTTTCACTGCACCACTGTACCACTTCAGTCAATGAAGAAAAACACCTAATTCTCAGCAATGGTTGTGATTTATTCTTCTACTTTTGTTGTCAAAACTGTAATCAAACATTTCATCCACCATTTGATTTTAAAAGAGGCCAAAGACTGCCTCTTACAGCAAGAATTAGTGAAGGTGAAGTCTTCTTAACTGAATTAGGAAAAAGAATATTCTAGGATTCAACAGCATCTGCCAAAGGTTTTACCCTGCTACCTCCTATCACCTCTCTCAGCACCTGAACCCTGCTATAAATAGAACTTTCTTCAGCAGCAAGAAAACATTTACCTAGGACATGAAAATAATTGGCTTTTTAAGCTGTTCAAAGTCTCTCCCTCCCTTTCCTTTCCTTCTCCAGTTTTCAGCCATCAATACAGCAATGTCAGAAAAGCAGCAGAAAGCAAACACATTTCAGTGGCATTTGGTGTGGGGAAATCAAAATGCCATCTGCATTGATGGTACTTGGGATTTCTTGGGAGTCTCCCATATAAAAGGTAGCCAGGGTCAACACTACTTAACCTACAAATTCAAATTAAACAGAATACATTCAATCCATTCGATCTACAGACCGTATAAAATCTGACACCATCCATGCTAAAAGGGAGGTCTAATTAAATTAAGAGAGTGATTGTTTTAAATCTGAGGAATTAGCAATCCATACTCTGGGAAAAAGAAGACAGAGCAGGTTCTGGCCCAGAGCCAACCCCTCAGGTTCATCCCTCTGTGTGCCCCAGCTCTCAGATCAGAGCCCCTTGGAACTCCCCCAAATCCAGGGAACGGGACCCTGGACAGCTCCCTCAGGCTCCCAGCCCACAGAGGGCCAGAAAGGGACAGAATTCCTGTGGCAGTGACAAAGACTTAAACCTCATCATGCAATTTATCTCCATCTACATCTATAATGAAAACAACTCTATTTGAACAAGTTATTTAAACATCAGTGGAGATGAAGAAGCCCTTCCAGGAGATGAGTCATCTCTCCATGGGGATTTATACCTTGAAATAGAAATATTGTGCCTAAAGGAAGGATCCATTTTCCACCCCTTGATTACGAAGGGGAACCCTGTGAGTAGGTCAAACATTGAGATATATAACTTAATGAGATACCTAAATTAATAAAATGAATCAAAGTCAGTGTCCAAGCTGCTCACATATATTCAAAACAAACAGCTAAATCGCCCCAGAAACATGAAATAATTGGTTTAGTTATTCAGCCCACTTGGCTCACAGCTTTAGTGTATTTTCTGGGTGAAAAAAATAACAGTAAAATATGATTCAATACATACTCCTACAGTCCCAGCATGTGGTGGGCCTCTGTGCTAACAGGGTAGGTCACAGTACACCCAAAATGTCACACCAAATGATCCCATGAGGGAATTACATGGGTCACAGAAGAAAAAAGCCAAGAACAGAATTTTATACCTGTCACTCCCTGCATAAAAACTTCAGACAGAGCAGACACTGTGCTACATACCCAGAAAAGAGAAGGAAATGAAAGGGAAAGGAGGGAAGAGGAAGCAAAGGGAGACTGTTAGTCTTCTATGAAATACAAGATGATTAAATACTGTCAGGCTTTAATCCCTGCTGACAAGCAGAGCTGCATGAGAGATATGGGCTGATTAATTATATGGAAAAAAGGCTGTGGCACAGGCACATGAGGCAGAAAGACCAAAAAGGAGGGATTTGTTATTTATTTATTCATTTATTTATTGCTCAATAAAAGGCATTAGCTAATGAAAGGAGAGTTGCTCGTCTGGATCTAAAACTCTCAGCCCTACTTCTAAATCCTAATGCAGGCTCCCAACAAATACTGGGGGAAAAAAAAGATCTCACAGCTGAATCTGCTTTTCAATTAAAGGAATTGAAAAGCAGGCCCTGTGTAAACTTTAGTGGTTTGTGCACTGGGATTTATTGCTAATGGCAGCAAAGGACAACTCTGGAAAGGCTGGATCAGTGTGGCCCAATGGCCAAAGGGACTGATGCAGGACAGCCCCCAGAGCCCGGGGATGGAAGGGAGGAGCAAGTGAAGGCTTTGACAAGCCAAAGTGTCAGGAGAGATGGAGTTCAGCAAGTACTGTCGAGGGACAAACCACTGTGATTGTCTTCTCCCTCTTTCACATGACTATTCAGTGTTCAGGGCTTTTACAGATTATTTGCTGTAGTAAGGGAATTTCATCACAGCATTATTTTTCTTTTTTCCTTTTCTTTTTTTTGCATAACCACCTCTCCTCCAAATACAACACACAGCATAATCTTTTTCTTAAAAAAAAAAAAGAAAAAATCAGAAACCAGTTGCTTTGCTTGCAATCCTAAGCCATGTGCTCTGGCCACAGCTCCACCAAGAATTGTCCCCTGGGGGCTTTTCTCACCTCTGTTTGAGGCACCACTTTGTCTGAGACCTGTTCTCATTTCACCCTGACAAACCCTGATGAAACTCAATCTCTTGTTCCAACATCCACAATTGATCTGGTATTTGGAAAGCAGATTCTGTTGGTTTAGCACTTGCTAAATAAATGGGGATTTAATTCTGGGCTTCCTGGAAACTAGGTCAGCCTAGGTCTGGTGTGGCACTGCTGAAGTGAGTTTTTGGCTTGTGACTTTGGAAAGATACGAGCAAACAGCTGAAATGAAAAGGGGGGAAAAAAAAGCAAAATAAAAAGGAAAGCAGAGTTTTGTTCAATGATATAGTATGGCATATATTTGTTCAATATTCCCAGATATCTTAGCAAGAATCAGTTCATTTGGAGTATGTTTTAACTGAAGAATGCAGGAGACATTCCCATAGTCTGGGGAGAAGGAGAACTGACTGAGACAAAATCTGCTACTGGCCCAACTTGGATGCTCCAAGAAACTTTCCAGAATTAAAACTAAAACTGTCAAGCAATCTTGGCTGCTGAGAGAGGCTCTGGAATCACGGATCTTATCATGAAAGGAACACATCCTAAAACAAGAAGCTGAACAACCTCTGTGTTACAGCAAGCAAAAAAACCCCCTATGTGGTTTTAAAATCTGAGGAGGAAGAAGCAGCTGTGCACGTTCTCACTCACAGTTTTCAAATGGGAATTTGTCCTGTCTGCACACCCAGCATCGAGATTCCAAGGATTTGAATGCATCCAAAACTCCCTCTCCTCCCACAACAAGAGAGACCTCAGCATTCTTCCCCTACATTTCAGGGGCTCTCTGGCACTGCCTGTGAGAGGTGCCCTACTCTACTGAGGATTTTGGTTTGGTTTTTTAAACAAGAGGTTGTCGTCAACATAATTTAACCAGCAGAGATGACCAGGGAACCAAGAGGTAAAGAGTTCAAAACAGATGAAAAATCCAAATTTTCCTGAATGACAACTTCAACTTTCCTCACTAAAACACTCAAACTTTTCAGATACCAATTCCATCACCAAGAAATAAGAGAAGAAGGCAAAGCAAAGAAAAAAAGATACAATAGAGGGAAGAGAGGGGAAAACAGAGACAATCTATTACAGCCCCGTAATTTCATTCCACAAAATTTCAGTCTGCATGCACCAACGATTCAATTACTGTACACAGCTTCACCCTTCAGCAGAACCAGAATTACAGCAAAACCCATTTTTAAAGGTTAGTGAGAGAGTTTTTCATTGACAGTGACCTGCTTCAATAGGGGCATGCAGTGTAAGGCAGGAATTGCATTTTCCTCACTCCTCCAACACAGGTATTTAAACTTGTTTTGGGCTGCAACTTAAAGACATCTGATGATCTTAATCTACTCCCCGGAGAGAGCACAGCCAAGGAACAAACTCACTTGATTACCAGGTTCTGTGCAAGGTGCTGAAACTGGTATTACAAAGCACATTTTCCTGTGCAGAAGAGCTACTCCTCTGGCATATTTAGGAGTACATAAAAAATTGGGATTCACAGCCACGGAGTTGGCAGATCAACAAGGGTGAATTTTAAAGCTCCTGGCACTTGGAACTCCACTCAAGGGGTTTCACAAGCTGTTTCTCCTAGCACTTCTTCACGGTTATTTTGGCAAATTGTGTTTACTTCAAGGCAGGTGTTCTGGGCTATGCTGGACAACCCCAGTGCTGGATGTCAAATTTACAACAAAACCATGTCCCCAAGTGCCACATCTACACAGCCTTGAGATACCTCCAGGGACGGTGACTCAACCACATCCCTGGGCAGCCCACTGCAGTGCTTGACAACTCTTATGGTGAAGAATTTTTCCCTAAATCCCAACCTGAATCTCTCTTTGTGCAAACTGAGGCCTTTTCCTCTCATCCCATCACTTGTTACCCAGAACAGACTGATCCCCCAGTTTCACCCAACCTCCTTTCAGGCAGTTTTAGGCAGCAATAAGGTCCCCCCTCAGTTTCCCTTTCTCCAGGATAAACACCTCTAGCTCTAGTAAATACATTTTCAGTTCCTGTTACTCATGGAAAAAGTTTTGAAAGATTGAAATGCTATGGAGGAGCTCTCCAAAGGGAGCAGCAAAAGCATCTCTGGTGAAACAGCAGCCATGGTGGCTTCACTGAGCCTGGAAAGGACTGAGCTCACAGGATGCCACTGATGCCAAGAGAAGATGGAATTATTATCAGTATTTACATAATCAGTTATGCTAAGAGAAGATACTGCAAAAGCAGCAAAAGCACTACTAATTGTATTATTCTATACTTAAGTATTCTCAACCCAAAATGGAGATCTCCAGCAGAACTTTCCTGATTTTTAATTTTTTTAAAAATCAGCTAAATTACAGCCTTCCAAAAAACTCTGGGCAAATGACAGCTTATTCTTCAAGAAGATTATTGTACAATTGCATGGGTGAAATATCAAGATCATTTCCATGGAATTTATTCCCATTTCCCATCCTAATTACCGATGGATTAGTTAGTGTCACTGGAATTATAATAATTTGCCTAAGTAGCAGGTTTTTAAATAATGATGGGAATTGCATTCAGAAGGTGCTCTTGCACACATGATTTATACACTGTGTGTGTCTGCTTATGCTCCACGCATGAGTGGCTGCTTTGTCCCTGGAGATCCATGATAACAGGATAACAAGGATCCTACAAGCCCATCCACACGTTCACCTCTCCTCACTTGCAAGTATTTCCCTTTGCAGGGCTAGCACCTCACCTGCCAGCTGGTGCCCTGCTGCATCTCACACAGCCCATGCAGGGAGCTGCTCATTCCAGCAGTGTCAGCTCCCTCTCCACCGGCAGAAAAAATGGAAAAAAACCCTCTTTCCACCTTCAGTGAAAACAGGCTGGTTGGTTGAAGCCCAAGCAAACACTTCTCCTGACCCCCTGCAAGGCACTGCTCCTCCCCAGGTGATACCATGCACTATTTCTGCCATTCGGGGATATTTTCCTCCTTCCCTCTTTGTCTGTTTCAGTCCCAGCATGGCTTCCAAAAGGCTATGAGGTTTTTTCTTTTTTAGTAATTCATTTGCACAAACAGAAGCACTTTGTACTACACACAGGGAAGCCTTCTGGAATAGGCCAGGCATCACCAACTTGTCATGGCTATGCTGTTTTTAGCTGCCTGATTGCTTTTCCCCCTTCAAAAATAAACAGAAATTATCTGCAGGAGAGAGGGAGATTTGTTTTCAGGCTAAACCAATTTCTCCAAATCTCTGCCATCTGCAATCTCCCACTGCACCAGTAAGAGAGCAATGCTCAGGCTGTGCCCAGCAGGCTCCAAAAGCTGGGTGGGTACAGATCCAGGTGAGACCTGGGACTCTCTGCCCATGCCCTCATCTCCACCACCCCTGGACCAGACCATGAAACAAAACTCCTGTAAGAACATCAACCCTCCCCGGCCCTGAGCTCACCCCTGCCAGCAACACCCCCTCTATTTGACCAAATACTCAGCTTTCTGAAGCTTTTCCAAAGTTCTGAAGTTTTCACTTTCACATCCAATTTGGCCACTGTAAAAATCTCATTTTAACTCTCGTAAGAGCCCAGAACAAGAACTGAACCTAAAATTAAGCCATTTCCCCCTCTCACAGAGTGAAAAAAGCTCGAATGTGACACTCCTGCTCAGCCCAGAATGGCTCATTGAGCCTTAGGACCACACTGGTGCCATGGTTGGGGCTGTCCATGGTCACCACCCTGGAACTGGGAGAGGCTGGATGTGTAAGCCTTGTGTCTGCTTGGGAGAGGAGGTCAAGGAGAGATTAACAGTAAAGCCACCAAGGGAAATCAGGCACTAAACTCCTGCCAAAAGCCACAGGGACCTGGGTGATAAATGATTAATGCTTCGAAAATCCTCCTTACCAATCAGGGGCTATTCTAAGGACCAAGAGAGGTTCAAAAGGCCCACAATTAGAGGGAAATTTATATTCAGTTATTGGGGAAGCAGGTTTTTACTTGTGGAAAGCTCAGAAAATAATCTATTTTTACTGTTCTTGTATTACTTGCTTTTTCTTGGAAAATGGGCCCATTTTGAACAGCAGCAACGCATTGTTCCAGGATGGAGCAAAAGAAAGAACAACATCACTGCTCCCATTTCACAGGGGCCACAAGAGGAGGCAGTGAGGGCTCTGAGGGCACCTTTGCTGCAGTGGGGGAGAGGATTACATCCTGGGAACACAGAGCCCCCGTTCCAGCCACAGCTAATAAATAATACTCTTACATATGTAGGCAGCAGGTACAGAATGCTGGCAGGAGTCCTGCTGTGGTAATGCCCACATGTGACAGGAAACCTGAACAACCATTTACCTTGGCATAGAGAAGCAACGGGTCCCAAATTCAGTGCAATATTCCAACAAGTTTGGTAAAAACATCAGAGACTGAAAATAATTTTGCCTGTCTGCAGGAGAAAAAACAAAAAGGCCTTTTGAAGTTTGTGCATGTGATGTCAGTTCATTTTTTTTCAAAGGGGCAACATGACAGCTGTGCTAGAGATAATCAAGAAACCCAGGGGCAATTATGTTGTAATGCTGTGACAGTGGAGATGTTTATCAGCCTTTTTGTTAGAGCCACAAGTTTCTTGGTAAAATGTTCAGTAACAAGGAACATGGGATCTCCTCATTTCTTTGCAGAATATTTTTATGGGTTTTTTTCTTTGTTTGAAACAACAGCACCCTATTCCACATGAAGCAACTGTTACTGCAATTATAAGCTGCATTAGGTAGAGAAAAGGAAGTTTTGCAGACACTTCTGCCTTACACAAACTAAAGAACAAGGATGACAGCAGGCACTGCTACAGAGGGCACTCTGATTTCTCTGCCTGACGTTCTTTAGTGTCTCCAGAGTGGCCCCTGACTACCTCACATCTGGCAAATTATGAGTCTTCCCCAAATCCCAGGCAAGGGTTGGGGAGCGCCCCTGGAAAGATGGAAAATCTGAAGCACAGGGAAGCCAGGAAATTATTACTCATAGAAAATACTCAACCTGGGATTGGTTGCTTCACTCTGTTATTTTCTTCTGTTGGCACATTGCAACTTCCTGTTTGTTCACAAGTATTTATGAGTGCATCCTCCATGAAAATTGAACATTCAAAGTCTGCCTGGAGCACATTCTTGTCCTGAGGTATGACTGTAGCTTGGGCTGCTACAACATCAGGAATGCAATGGACTTCAGTACATCACAGCTCACCTGTGAGCTACTCCCTGAGCCTAAAAGCTCATCTAATCATTATTAAAGTCATTAAATGATGAAATGTACTTTCATGATACCCCAGAGCAGATCAGCAAAGGAAAGGTTTGGGCACTCTGACAGCTCCTGACATGCTGCTCATGAGCACGGTGCAGCTGAAGGCAGAACTGCCGTCCATCCACCCCCTGCACACCTGTGCTCCTGGTGCAAAATGCACATGGTCCTGCCCTCCTTCTTACACTTTTCCTTCCCATTTCCATGAGAACTCCTTGAACCCTTGATCTCTTCTCACAGTGGTCTTGCAGAGAGGAAAACTGCAAGAGCACGAGTCAGTGGACAGGGGGATTGTGCCTGAGTGATGTGCTGGGGAACACGGAGGGGAAGCACCCAGCCCTGCCAACTGTAACCCCCCTTCCTCCCCTTCCCTTCCCAGCTGCCTGAGTTCAAAATCAGCTTCAGCAAGCCTACGTTGTGGGAAAGAAAGTAGAGCAGTATCAGCTTCAGCAAAAGGTCTACAGCACCCAGCAAAGCACCAAGAGCCAGAATCCTACCAGCAGACCTCACGTGCTCCAGTGGCCTGTGATTTCCAGATCCAGAGCCCCAACCAGCCCCAAGGGCTTCCAGCTCTCTTCCTTTCTCCCTGAAGGGCCCCCACAGCAGCACAGAATGCAAGCTCCAGCCAGTGCTGTTTTACATTCAGTTTGTAAACTGATTACTCAAGGCAGAGAAGAATCAGCTTTCTTTAGCAACCAAAGGTGAAGTGATGCTCCATTTCCAGTGTGCAGCCTCCTTCTCTTAAAGCTGCCCATGCCACACGAGCTTGCTCCCCTCTCCTCTGCCTTCCCATGAGGCAGATCACACATTCCCACACCACAACCTGCACTGCTCAACACAGCACCACATTTCCTGCAAGAGAAAGGAGGGGAGAAAATAAGGAACTCATGATGAAAGGCTCGTGTTCTCAGTCTTCCCTCCCGGTTCTATGCTCAGACTTCGTGCCTGACATAGTCTGGTTTTATATGCAGGTCACTCAGTCATTCGTCTCACATGTGCATTAGGTACTGCTGGAAATTGTGGCCATTATCCATCAAGTCCTTAGCTTCAGTCAGCTTCCAGAGGAAGACTAAGAGATGCACTTGTGTTGTCACATCATTGTCTGAAATGTCAGGGTAAAAAGCCCCGAGCATTAACAACTCCCTAAGGAAATTAGTTCTTAAAAAAAAAGTAGAATAGAGAGAAAAAAAAGGAATGAGAGGGACACAAGGAAAGTGCAGAGCTTCCCTTTTCATCAGTGATGGCTCACACAGGAAAGTGCCCCGATCTGCTGTGTGCCAGCCAAGCACCCACACTGTGGTCTGACTTCCACTGAAGTTTACATTTAGTCTGGATAAAGCAACATGTGCACGAGTCAGTTTTAATTTCCAGGATCCAGGAACAGTCTTCTCTTTGGACATCATACATTAAAAGAGATGTATCAGTTTGAAGGGTGAGAGTAATCCTGTCCCAGGGCACGTGCAGTGAGATTCAAGCAGCGTGGAGAGGTGATAGTATCAGGCAGTGCAAATCTTCATCGACAGTAAAGGGAAAGGGGGGAAAAACAGAAAAGAGAAAGATGAAATCAAAGATGACAAGAGGCAGTAGTCAAAGTTAGGAGGAAGAGGAGGTCAGGCACCCAAACTAATCAAGGTGACACGGTGGTATTTGCCTGGTGTGGTCAATCTCTGTGATCTGCTTTTAAAGGATTTGCTGAAGTTAAATGAGAACCACGCAAAGCTTCAAAGCTTTTAAAGGCAGGTAAAATATAGACATGAACAAAGATATTTCTTTGCTGAAATGTGAGGAAGAAAAGGGAAGTGAAATGGAAGGCAAGGCATACCCTGTCCTGAACAGCCTGAAGCTGAATTTTTTGACCTTTACTCATCAATTCCTAAAAAAAATCCTGACCTGGGACTAAAAACCCTGCAGAGGAGTTGCTGCCATTCCTGGAAGGCTTATGAAACTTAAGGCACGTATTTTTTTGCATTGGCAGCTGCAAGTACACAATATCAGAACCTCGAATGACAGAGATAAGGTGCAGTAAATCCAAGAGCGCTTTGCCCACTCTCTTCTCCTTGAGTGCCCCTTTTACACAACTCCTCATCGCAGCACAGTCAACACATCCAAGAAAGATGCTCATAAAAAAATAGGAAATTAAGCCAAAGTTAGACAAGACTGCAGGAATTTGTCTCAGAGAGAATAGCACCAGTTCATTCACCTGGACCAGATACATCCCTTCCCTCTCCAGACTCCAACAGGAGAGGCGTGGCCACACTCTCAGCTCTACATCCTACCTCCAGCTCCTTAACTGGGCTTGTGGATTCCTAATAAGTAATTGATACACAGGAAATGAATGTGAAGCCACCACTGTGTCTGCTTCTGCATACAAATATGGGCAGCTGAAAGCTCAGCAGCAGCAACTGCTGCAGCCCTGCCATTCCTATGGCATTTCCAGTAGGAACGTGCTTAAAATATCTCAGCATAAAGTGTTTCACTTTGTACAAATGATGTTGGCGTGAGTGCTCAGTGCCTTTTCAGTGAGGAGACTGCAGAGGGCTGAGGTGGTCAGATAAAACCCAAAGATGATGTGTTATGCACACACTGCTCTAGATGAATATCAGGAGAAGAGAGAGACTTTAAGGGGCATCACAATAAGAAATCAAGATAAAGATTTATTTTGCGGCACACAAAGCCGAATACACAGCTCTCCATGCATTCAGTCTTCAGGAACAATCTTCCTATTTTTTTCCCTGGGAGCCAAAAAAAGTCCCCAAATTAATCTCTGTGCACAGCCTAAATTCGTACTTAGTGCCAACTTTGCATCTGTATCAAATTCCTCCACAGTGTAAGATGCAATGCTGTAAATAGGCTCATTTTGGTTATTTTATCAAATTGCATTAACTTTCTCTCTGCAGCATCCTCCAGGGCTGGCAACACAGAGACGTGCAGGAAATGTAAATCACTCCCCTTTTGATATGATAACCGTGGCAGTGAATTGCATCCCAGAAATCAGCTCAGGATTACAGGCGAGAACTCGCTGAAAGCACTCGGCTGTGGCGTGGTGCCAGGAGGGGAAACTTCAGCTGGCAGGGCTCAGGGCTTGGGAAAGAGGAGCAGTTTGCAGCACCCAGCTACCTGGGGCTGCACAAACCCCAAATCCAGCAGCCAGCAAACCCCAAAGATGCAAACAGGTGCTAAAAACAAGTGTGTATTTATGTATGCAAATACATGGGGGAGCTGGATTAAATATGAATAAGCAACCAGGAAAGGAACAGCCAGAGGCTGTAAGATAAAATCTACCTGCCAGACAAATACAGATGTGTGTGTGTATATAAATAAATATATAAACAACCACACACCAAAAAAACTGCATTTCCTGCGCTGACCTATTTGTGGTTACAGAACATTACGACAATAATTATAATCATGTATCTTTCATTTAAATAATGTTTTCGCTTTCAAAGATTCAGAGGATGTTGGAATGCAAATAAAGATAATCAGGACGTGAAAATAATTGTTTTCCTAACGCCTTATTTTTCATGTGCAAATGCCACTGCTAACAGCTCCCAGCATTAACCTTGGGCCAGAACTCCATGGAATTTGGTAGTGCACAAGCACTAAGAGAAAAAGCTGCCTGAACCCTAAGGAATTTGCAGCTCTAACAGCAAAGAGGTAGCAGATGGATATAGACAGAAATAATCAAGAGGTAATAGTTAACAAGGCAGGAGTTAGTCTCAGCAAACCAAATCCCTGATTGCAGTGAGTCTTGTACAGGCACCACAACAAAGAGGAGTTTTGATCATCAGTGCCCTGCAACACACAAAGCTCTGCACATCCTTCATCTCCACCACTGTGCTCCATCTGCTGCCTCCACACTTGCTGGCAATCTGTGTCTCCTTCTCCCACTGCACTTAGATTTTTCACACAAAAGCTCCCTGGGCCAAGGATCATCCTGTACGACCTCACTCCCTAGCACTGAGCATTGCAGGGCTCAAACTAGGGCTAGAGGGACAGATAAAACCTTTTAGGGACAAAATTAATAATATTTTTTATTAATAACTAGTCTAACAGAGTATGAGCATGGATGTACCCAAGCCTAAAGTCAAAATTAACACACACAAGCTCCATGTAAAACAATGGAGGCATCTGAGCAGCAGCGCCTTCCGATGGTTCTTTCTGAGTCCACGCTCTTCCTGCTCTCAGTACATGAACCGTGCAGAGGAGAGGAAGAGCAGCAGGCACATAATGATCCTGTGAAAATGAGACACACCCTCAGTGAGTGCATGGAATACACCCAATCTCAGCTGGAACCTCCAGAGGCACCACGCTGCATACCACAGCAACCAGAACTAGCCCAACACATAGCCCAGTGTTTATGACAAACAAGCGCCACAAAAATATTTAAAATATTCTCAAGCAGCTCTTTGTAACAGAGATAAGGTCTGCAGGATCCAGCACTCCTGCCAGGAGGTTTTATTTCAGCATGTTTGACTCAATGACCTGCTTATTATAACACCTTTCAGACTAACTTTAAGGCAATGAAGTATTTCATTTGTATAACCAAACCTGTCTTTCATAACACAAGACCATTTCATGTGGCTTTCAGGTTCCTAAATTAAATGCTTAAAAGTCATGAGGGGGGGAAATAAAAGCCTGCTCTACAGCACCAATCCATCCCTTCCTCATGGCCAGCCAGACCTGCATTGCAGGGAAGTGCTGCTCTTCCAGCTTCCACTTCTATACTGATCTCCAAGGGTTAAAAAACAGATATTATTATTATTATTATTATTATTAGTCTGTTTGTTTGCTTATTGCACATTCTTTTTTCCTCTTTGGGCATAGATCAAAAGCAGCAAACAAAAAATACTGTTTATAGTCCAAGTTCACAGAGCCTTCACTCTGCACAGTTAGGTGTATTCCACATCTATTAATTCCATCATGTTTTCAGTAAGATACAGTGAAGTGCAGGCTAGGAAGGCAGCTCCTACATAAAGACATGCTCAACAAAGTGCCAGCTTCCACTTCCATGCTTTAATGTCCAATGTGATACGTTTCCCAACGCAATTCAAACCTCAAAAGTGGAAAAGAAACGGCATGTAAACGTACCTTGCTTGCACTTTAAATCACTGTTAGCAAATCTTTATCTCTTTAAGTCTGGTCATTTAAAATCAAGCCTATTCAACTTGCAAAGGTAGGTCAGGTTTTATTGATCATCCCTAATGCACTCTTAAAAAAACGACAGCAGTGAGATACACAGCTCAGTTGGTGAAGGCTCACTGGAAAAATATCTGATAATATTTACAGCCTTCAAGCTATGCTGTTGTAAATGTGATTTCCATATGCACCAGAATGCAGATTACAGCTTTGCCAGTTCATACTGGAAAGGGGAAAGAAAAGTCCTACTGCAGAGGAGGTGGATTACTCTTTGCACTGACTGAAAGCACAACGATAAACTTCTAGAACACAGGCACAGCAGCCTGAGCCCATTTACTTCTCAGTTATCATTCCTCAGTCTTTTTTTAGTATTTTGTGCCTGGGTTTCCTACTCCAAGTCCATCAATTTTGAAATACAAACAAGTGATGACATTTTTCCAGCTCCCATAGAAATAAGGTGGGTTATCGTTACTTATATTATGGCATCACCTAGAGGTGCTAATAATTAAGAGTTCCTTCTTCTGCACCTCTCAGAGAAAGACCAGAGGAGAAGCAAGTTTTTAATAAAGAAGTGCAGCATTTTCTACCCCCATGGACAAGCTCAGATCAAACACATTGCAAAGCCTACACAGTTCTACTGGATACAGCTTTTTGCTTCCCTACTCTGGCTATTTGTGAAGGACTTCACTTATGAACTGCCATTCAGAAAAACGAGAAGTATTTTTCCATGCAAAACTAAACATGATTTTCACTGTTTTATTTTTCATGCCATGCTAAAATAAAACCACAATGGGTTTCCAACTGAAACCTGATCTACCACTCCCATTGCAACTATTAAACACTCAATTTTGTGGCCTTAAAGAGATTCTAAACGTATTTACAGACATATAAAAAACCCACTGAAGTTAATATACAAGAACAGGCACAGGATTTCCAGGGTTTATTCTACTGCAGACTTCTTGTGCAACTCAGTCAAGTTCCTTAACCAACCTTTACACCAGGCTTCCTCCTCCACCTGAGGAGGTGAGCTGCAGAAATGGTCACTGCCTAGTGACCTCACTGGAGCTACACTGTCAAACAGAAGACCTAAATACGATAAATCCCCACCAACGACTTGAGGCAATTATCAAAAGCCTCCAAAGTGAAGGCTAATAAACCTGCTTATTTTAGCAGATAAAGTCAAATTACCTTGACTGAAGTTGGTAAGTGTTCGAAGATTAACAGCTCTGGCCTCATATGCTTTTAGTTATGGGTGATGAAATGTCAGCTCAAAACCTCTGAAAGATACTTCCTAGTTATTTAGGCAATGTGAAAATTGGGCAGTTATTTTCCAGGAAACATGGCCTGTCTGACAGGTTTTAAATGAAGAAAAGTGATATTATTACAATTATCATTAGAAGAAGATGTCCCTCATCAAAATGTGTCTGGATTTTAATTGACAAGGTCCAGGTTAATGCTGTGAAAATGCCAATGAAAGCAAAGCCTGTGGCTCAAACTAATTGTCAGCACTGAGCAACCTCCACCTCTAACCCACCACAGATTTATCACTGTGTGCAGACTGTACTCATGACAAGAAACATTTGAATTAATCATGAACAACTAGAAATTCCTCCCAGAGAGAAAGCAAGCAGAATGCAGGGCTGCCCACACCCTTATTCCCATTCTCCTGAGCCAAGGAGAGGTGCCAACAAGCCTTCCTAAGGAGAAACATTTTTTACATTGTTGTTTTGCTCCCTTTTAAGAGCATTCCAAGGGGAAACTTCCAGTGATCCTCTATGTTTTGGTGTCACCCCCGGGGGCAGCACAACAGTGTAGAGACAGACTTAGAACCTCCCTACTTCAGCCATAAACTCCAGGACACTTTGGGAGGTGTTACCCTGCAGTGCCAGGCAAGCACCACCTCCCTCACCCAATTTAACACATAAAACGCAAAGGGGTTTGTAGAAAACTTCTTGAACTCTCTTTATTTTGTTTATATTTCCTCTTCCCCAGCATGCTGGTGTGCAGACCCACCAGAATATGACTGGGCAGAAGGAGAGAAGCTGAGAACCTCCAGTACCTGACAAGGCACGAGGTCTGCCAGGGAAATTGCACAGTCCTAACCCTCATGGGGGTTTTTCATTCAGAATGCTTTGATTTTCAGCTTCTCCATCCATGATGGCATCACAACACAGCTGGAGTGCACATCAATCCGATGGTTCCCCAAGCCCAGGTCTTTATACAACATTTAACATAAAACTGAAGTGTTCCTTCTCACACGGCATTGAGACTGGAGAGCACAACAGCACTGGGAAGAAAGGAAGAGGGGAATCTCCACAAAGATCAGGGACCACTTCCTGAGGTGGACAAAAAGGCATCTGGCCACTCATGTGGAAGGCACCAAGCTTGTCTGGAGAGATATACATGGAGCTACCTTAGCCCACCTCGAAGAGAGAGAGAGAGAAAAAAAAAAAAAAGGTAAAAAAAATTCTCCCCATTTTTCCCTGGACAGTCAGGAGTAAAAAACAGATGGTATTTGGTGTTGTGAAGGAATAAGAAGAGGCCAGTGCTGTGGGGTCTCTGCTGGCTCCTTCCCAGTAACTGGAAGGCAAAGACTGAGGGGGTGTCAGCCCATAAACAGAAAGGCTGCTCACTTCACTGTCCCTTTTCCTCCAGAGGTGAAAGGCTCCTTCCATTTGCCTACAGCGACCTTGCCTTTTTGGTTTTGCTGTTATCTATGTATTTACCACAGAAGCTACAAGCTGGAAAGCCCCAATAAACGATGCCAACAAGAACTCTCCATTCACAGCTAACGCTTGGCTGCACACATTCCCTCTTATTTCCAAACATTTTCAGTATGTTTTAGCTTCCCTTCATTAGACATTCATAATTATTTGCAGCACATTTAAACCTGTGCAATGGATTTGTGCTTCCAAATACAGTTCCCTGGCTGCAAAAAATCAGCATGACAACACCAGAAAGAAAGTAGAATTTATGTCAATCAGGAGGCAGAGCTCAAGAAGAGGAAAATAGAAGCCACACCATCATGATTCGAGTCAATGACTTCCACCAGGCAGCAATCTGGCCCTTTACAAAATTAGGTATTTCTTAGAGATCACCCCTCAGTTAACCATTAAATCAGTCAGCAACTGTGACAATGAATTTCATGATAAAAATGTACAAAGTGGAGAGTTCTGGTACCTTAACTGAAGACTTGAGCAGCCAAAAGGGTTTTTCTGGTCTAAAGAGACACTGTTATAGAAAAAAGTATCTCCATTACACCTCACATCTGTTACTGCTGTGGCTTTGCAAGGCTGTTTCCATCACACCCTTTAATACCCTCTGGACTAAACAAAGCCTTCACTGAGGAAAGTTACACCAAATGCTCATTTCTTTAGCTCAGCCCCAAACAGCCACTTCCAGATCTGTCAGGGTTTCCAAATACTTCACTCTTTTAGATTCTTTCATATATCCTAAAGGGCTCCCTCAGGAAGGGCAGCTTTGGCACTTCGATTGGGCAGTGCTCAGCTCAAGGTAGTGGGAGCCAGCCTTCAATGATGACACCAGAACAGCTCCTGAACTATCCACGGTGCTGGAGCTTCCAGCAACTGCCTGTGATCCTTAAGACAAAGGCTGTGCAGGGACAGAACTGCTCCTTTAGGTAATTACATTCCCAGGGCTGCCTGGTGCCTGACAAATTCCCCCACTTCCATGCAAGAGGCCAATTTTTGAGGATCATTATGAAGTAAGTATGTCATCCTGAAGGAGGAAAATATAACAAGCTGCAGGTTCTCTGAATCTGAAAGTTACCAAGTCGTCAGTACACTGGAACACAAAAATGTTGCTCCCTGACTGCACAGGGGACGTGGGTGACTTCCCCACCACACACACAAATCTTTATCAACTTGGATGCAAAATTAAGCTAAACATTCATCCAACAAAAGGCAAAAAATTACTCCTAGGGTGGTGTCAAAGCTGAAAGCAGAGCAGCAAAGGCTCCAGAGCATCCTGAGTGATCAGTCCCATATGAGAAATTCTCCACTAAGCTTTCTTCTGGCAGCATTCCCAATATTTGAGGAAGGAAATGTGCAGCTGGATGTAAAGCTTGGAATGCAGAACTGCCTTAACTACATGGCAGGAGGATGGCAGTTCATAATTAATTTTCCACATCAACTGTTGGCTGCCCTCCTCTTCCTCTCTGCTAGGCTGCAAACTGTCAGTGGATACTTATCCAGAAAGCAGGCCTGCCACAGAGCAAAAAGCATGATTATTATTAGCTAGTATTTTACAGGGCATACTAGCCAAAAATCAGAGGTAAGTGAGCCTGGGCAGAATGAGAGCAGTACCAGTGCAAAGGCAGCCCTTCCAGAAGCTGCTTGTCCTCTGAGAGATGAAAAACCAAAGGGGATAGAAAAGCAGGATGAAGAGAGCAAGACAGCTAGGAGAGGGTTGCAAAGAGACAGAGAAAATGTGTTCTCAGACGAAGGTCTTGAGCCAGCTAATTTCAAAACATCTGCAGCCCTAAGAAACATAAGCCCTTTTCCACCCTGGCTGGACTCTGCCTAAGACACAGCCCCTGGGCTGCTCTGTAGAGGACAAGGGGCTCCAAACTGCTTTGTCTTCTGAGAGAAAGAATGTGTGCTCTGCTCAGAGCCAGCAGCTCCCAGTCCTCAGTCTCCAAATCTCTGCACAACTGGAGTGCAAAGTTGTTACAAGGAGGTTGCTGGTCCTCACAGGGGAAAGGTCTCCAGAAGAAAACAAACCCCAACTTCATCACACGCTCAGAAGGCAGAGCCACAGGCTGCCAGCCCAGGAGCAAGGCCATTTGTATGACTTCAGGCAGACCCACTGACTTCTCAGCACTTCAGGAGAACAGGTAAAGGACTATTATATTACTGTTCTCTGATTGGTATCCTAAGAATCTCATGTTAGTTTTGGAGTTTCTTATTTTCTTTCAGAAATTCAACTCATTTCTGCTCCTGCTATCACCTTTTAAATTCATTTTACAACAAGATATTTGTTATCAGAAATTGTGCTTTGATATGTGTCAGGTTGATGGATTCAATAAAAGCCCTGTCAGGAGCAGCTGAGTGAATGGGGCTGCAGAAGTGGTGTCATCAAGGGAATTGATATCTTAACAGCCAGTCTGCTGATCCTGCAACAAAAACATGCAAATATAATAGCTGTTTTATTTCCTCACCCTGGCAAAACAGTCCAGAGAAACACTAGAAAACATTTGCATAAATGTTACTCATGCAAACAAGTTCAGCCTGCTCACTGGTAAAAAAACATATGTAAAACACGATCCTGCATGCTGTCCTCTTGTCCTGCTTGGTGTGCAGAATTCAGTCCAGGGGAATGAGGGTTTTAATCAAAATAAAGCTTTTAGTTTAATTTTGGGAATTCAAGCAGCAATCCTGTGATGCTCCAACCAAAATTTTCCCCCAGTAATGTTGGAGGACAATTTTACTGACAAATTTTCAGACAGCCACCTGCACCCCTCAGCAAAGACACTGAAAAGTTGCACTATGGTCTTACTGTGACAGCCAAACCCACAGGCATATAAAATCAGAGGGTTTTTTCCTGATTTAATAAATGAAATAATATAAGAAACAAGAAAAATTTGAAGAAATAAATAATAAATTTTTATCAGACCACATAGTACAATGAATGAGAGAAGGAGTCCTGCCCACTGCTCTGCTGTAGGTCAAGCAGGGCTCGAAGTCTCTGCTTCACCTGAGCAGAGCATCACAGCTGCATCACCACCCCTGCACTGGCCTGTAGCACAAAGATTTTTTTTTAACTGGAACTGATTTACAGAACATCTGGAAAAGGTAAAAAATGTGATGTTGAGATTCAACTTTTAGAAAAGAGAAATATTACTAGTCTAAACAAAGCAAAGGGAAAATTTCCATAGCAATTAATCTGAAAAAGGTGAATTACATTGAGGATTTATGTTCATGTAATGAAGACAATTAATTGCTACGAGAGCCATAAAACACATTAAATGAGCAGGTTTTTTTCCAATTCTGCTTGCAAGATAAAATTTATTAACTTTGTTTAATGGCTACTTAAAAATTTCTCTTACATATTTATTAAATGTGCCTTTTCAGCCGAACAGAGCATTTTACTAACCAGATTCTACTAATCTAAAAATGAGCAATTTCAGAATAAAACTATTACTCTGTATGTTATCTGCAGATCCACTTAAACTAATTCCTCATACAATAAGATTACCATCAGCACAATTTCATAGATGCTGCTAAAAGGGAATCTGCTTGTCTCACGTGAGCAAACACTCTGCTGCAAAGATGAATGAATTCGGCTCACATTACTTGAACAGATGTTTCAGTTTTCAGTAGAGATAGGGAGGGAAACGTTGAGTCCTGATGTCATTAAATGTTACTGTAATCACTTAATTAAAACCCTCGCTACTTGGGAGAGCAGGACACATGGAAGAAACTGGATTAGGTGGGAGCAGTGACCTCAGAAGGATCCATATCCAAATCCTGTGCTCAGCCAGGGCTGTGTGCCTCCAGCTGTGGGCACTGGCTTGTGCACTTAGACTGCCTGAAAATCAGGGACAGATGTCTGCCACTTAAAAGTGACCTAGAAGTGACTGTTTCTTATTCACCATTTATAAAATGGGGATAAGTAGCACTTCTATCTTACAAGGGTGTCGTGGAACAGATAAAGCTGATGGCAGTCAAGTACTCTGGTAATCACAAGTCCCTGAGATAAAGAGAATCAATAATGAAAGGGCTCATCTACTTAAGTGAACACCAACGGTTTGGCCAAATCTTTATATTTTAGCACAACCTCCTCAATGTGTTCTTCTTAAAGATGAAGTTTCCATAGGCATGAGATTTAAATAAGAACCAAGTTTTAGATCTGATGGTCACGAAGTAAAATGCAAAAGTATAATCAAAGCCCAACCTAGAGTTTAATGCCTTAATAATAGTTTCATACAAATCAATTGTATAGACCTTAGAGTGAGAGTTGGATTGGCTCAGGCATGGCAGGGGAGCTCATTTACCACACCCTGTCCAAGGCAGGAGCAGCACCACAGTCACACCAGCAACCAACATCTCTGGAGCAGATCCTCACACACCCTGGGAACCCCTGGGTACTCAGCAAAATCCATACCCTCATTGCAGGGAAGATTTACATGTTTCAACTCAAAAATCTCAAACCCAAACAAGGAATAAACAAAACTGCTGTGAATTCTACATTCTACCAGTGCCAAATTTTTGTCTGCGAGAGTCAAGAAGCTCTCTTGATTAAATACCTCTCCTACAACCTTCCCTTTTAAGTGTTATAATCACAAGAGCAGTAGCTTGGAAATAAACAGAAGTGAAGAGGATAATAAAGGCAGGAGCAATGTTTAACAAGCTCTTCTTCCAGAAGCCAGAGCAGACAGACAAGTAGAGCTGTGCTGTGCTGTAATGATGGGAACCTTGCCCTGGCAACCGTGCTGTTTTCTTGAAATTCCTGTATGAATTAACAGCACACGCTGTGGTTGGAACACACCTTTCTTTACCCTCAACGTTTAGAAGTTAAGCACCCAATTTAAGCTATTCCAACCAACTTTTCCCTGCAATTGCTAGACACTGGCACAGCTCTGCTGAAGCATGAGAGTTTGAGCCCACAATTTCCAGAGCTAACATGACAAGTGCAACCAGCTCAAAAGCAGGAGAACTAATGTAGACTCACCTGGACGCATCATGGTTTATTTTAGAGCCTTTTAAGAAAGTCTTGACTTCTTTTCCCTGCTCCTCCACTGACACCAGGCTCAGGTGTTATATTGCTGCTGTACTTTCTCAACAAGATTATAGTGCTGGTTCAGTCATATAAAAGAAGTCAATACCCATGTGCTAAATGAAAAAGGATAATATCATCTGATACCATTCTATTGAAATCTGGGAACCATTGCTTTAAATTTGTTGGCTTTTTTCTTTTTTTTAAATCAGAAACCTCTGCCTTCACAGAAATAACTTCACCTAGGTAGAAGAAGCCATAGAATCAGACCGTATTCCCCTAAAATCCCGTATAGCACAATATACATCAACAATACATCCTGGCCCTCAGTTTCTTGTTAGAAAATGGTTACATATTCCTTGCTACAGTTCCAGCACAGTCAAGGCAACGTTAGTGTGGGTATGAGAACACCCACACAAGCAAAACTTTTAAGTGCTACACAACAAAGGGGGAATATGATTATACAGGAAATTGGTAATGGTATTTCCATCCTTTGCAAACAGTGAGAATATACAAAGCACAAAGGAAAGCACAGGGCTGAATTACAAATGGGCTACTTCATTTCCTTGGTTTTTTTCCATCTCTGACCCTCAGAACTGCAGTCATTAGTGAAACACAGTAAGTGGGATTTTCAAAACATGGATTTCTATCACCAAATATGCATCACCAGCAGCAACACACAACCATGAGAGAGCATTTTGTTCAATAAAGAACTTCACATAAACAGACACCCCCTCAAGCCCAAGACAATAAAAACACTTCACTCCTGGTGAATGCTTTCTGAATTCAGGGAGAGCAAAGCTTATTTACAGGCACAGTATAAGCATGGCATGAATACAGCAATAAACTCAAAGGCTGCTAATGTTCTGTTTTCCCCCTATGCAGACATTCAGAAAAGAGCAAAAATATAAGAGCAGGGGAAAAAATACATACCTTACCAAACCTGACTGTTGGACACAACTGGCTTCAGAGCAACATTGGGGTGAAGGTAAGTTCCTCAGGCGACCACCAACCACAGTTCCTTCTCGAGCCCCCCAGAGGCTCCAGCTCTCCCTTGCCCGTGTCCCTGAGGAAGATGCAGTGTCCTCCAGTATTTCAGAGCCTCAGCTGCAGAAGATGCTGCTCAGAAAAAGAAAAGAGAAGAAGGTGTGGCATTAAATTCTAGGGTCAGTTGTTTGGCAGATTCAGAGCAGAACACAAGACAACACTGGATAGGAATGAAATGTCAAGGCAGGACAGAGAGTCTGTGACAATCCATCATGTGTGGCACCTTCAGAGGGCAATCACTGAATTCAAGAAGTGTGGTGCAAAGCTATTCTTGCTTTACAGTACTTTAATAGTGTCCCTAGACCAGGAAATGAGTGACAGCCTGGCTGCTTTTCATTCCAGTCCAATATCGTAATACAAAAGTAAGAAATGCACTTCTCCATAGGGAATATTTTAGTTCATTATGGCATTTCTGAAGAATAACAGGACTTTCATATTAAAAGCAGAGACCTCACCTCAGTCTTAATATTCTGCACGTTAAAATGGCTCTTACTCAAAAAATTCAAAGCTTAGGAGCTCACAGCAGATGGGAAGTCTGTGACTGACAGCACAACACGCAGCATTTCCCAAAGTTCTGCCCCCAGGACAATTGTCAGAGACCAGTAAATGTCCTGGGGTTTTCTGGGAGCAGGGGGCTCGGCATCAGCACGTTCTCTGGCCCACTGTCAGTGCTAGATGTGCTCAGAGTTTCCAAGAGGTCAGACGCTGGCACTGCGCAGGGATGCGGGGCCTCACTGCAGACACCAGGTGAGAGACAGCACTGGAGGTGACCACCAGCAGCAGCACTGCCAGCAAGCAGAAACCTCAGAGCAGCACTGAGAAGTTCAAATGCTCATCCCTAATCCCTGGCAGATGGGAAACACTCAAAGGATCATCCTTACCCCACCCAGATAGCACAGCCTGTGGAGCAAAACTGGAGACGGCAGCACGGAACAGGTGAGGACTGAGGAAAGAGCAGGATCTGATCTATCTACATCAGATATGTCCGTGGCTTATATCCTTAAACCACTCCCAGAGATGCTTCTCTAAGATTAACTCAGCAGCCATGAATATACTCTAACTTTGCCTAGGAATGCAAGAAAAAGCAAAAGGAAAAGAACCCTGAGATATACAAGAGGTTTCTCTCAGAGGAGAAAGCCTGTGGTGGCTCAAAGTACCACAAAATCCCATCACATCTTCACAAGAAACCCTGAGCCCATGAACAGGTTACACCTATCTGGAAAACTGATTAGGTTTGGGGCTTGCGAGAAGGAAGATTTCGGTAACCAGCAGGTGAAACTGTGCATACTGGAAGTTAACATCATAGTGCCTTTATATATATGTATATAGATATATACATATATAGATATATACACACACAATAATGGGTTTTTTCTTTTTTTGCTGAAAGTCCACACAACACACATAGTCACACAGATCAGAACAATCAAATAAATTCACGTTATTTAGCCCTAATGACTTTATTGAACCTCATAGGTTACATACACCCCTAAAGGCTCCACAACATCTTGCGAGACACCTGCGACAGGAGTCAGGGTGGCAGACCTCAGCTCTATAATTGTACACATTTTCAGCCTCTCTTGAACTGAAACATGAAGGACAAAAGTGGACCTTCACAGTTCCTGTCCTCCTCCAGGCCAACCATGAAATATCAGACTGCCAGCTGAAATGGCTGCTGAGTGACTTATGGGCACAGGAATGGCTGATGCTGCACTAGTCTGATCTGCAGGCAGCAGCAAGACCTAATTCTGCTGCTTTTAAGGGATTTTATCTCTGGAGACCACAGCTACAATTACTTTTTCATTTCTACTCGTAAATTGTAACACAGAATAGTCACTAAAGAAAATCAGTGCTACATTTTTGTGCATTAACCACAGCATCAGCTGAGTAGTGGAAATAACAGCAACAGGACCAGATCATGTCTGAAACCTGAGTGCAGGGGCCCGGGCTCAGGTTGGGAAAGGTGGGGTTGTGAAAGTTCCTGTTTAATACAGTTTGCCAATGAATATGCAGCAACGTGAAGGAGGAGAAGTAACAGGAGGGGTGGACATGGAGATGAAAACAACTTTAGTCACAACAAAATGCAGTGAGTGTGCACAATTCTCACCTCTCGTGATACAACAGAGGGGCGGCAACTTAACAAAATTAAATTAGTGGCCAGGTTTCCAGCGAGCAGCAAAGTGTAGATGCTCCAGCCTGTGAAGGCAATGTGCTTCCTCCACACTCTGCTCTGTGCATCACACAATGCAGAGGCAGGGAGCCAGGCCAGGGACCATCCCAGTCAGCAATAAAGTAAAAGGCTACAAAAGATAAATGCACGGAAACCCTCCCAAGCTATAATTTGTGTTGGCTCACAACCACAAAAGGGAAAAAGGAAGAAAAAATAAAATTTAAAAAAAGAATGTATGCCATTTGTGTTGCCCAAACCCGCACAGCTTTGCAGAAAAAGCCCTCCACAGTCAGGTCACTCCTGACTTGATGGTCAGTGTCCAGCTGGTTTCCCTCGCACAGTCACAGACCCTGGAGAGCCATCACAGAGCTGCCAAGATGCTTCTTGGAGCTCCTTGGCTTTGGGCAGCTCTTGCCAAGCCCAGAGCCTCAGGAGCATCCCACGGCTGCAGAGCGAGAACAGGGTGCCCAGGGAAGCTGTGGCTGCCCCATCCCTGGAAGTGCCCAAGGCCAGGCTGGAGAGGGCTCTGAGCAGCTGGGACAGCAGAAGGTGACCCTGCCCATGGCAGGGGGTGGGACTGGATGGGCTTTAAGACCTGTTCCAACCCAAACCCATATGATCCCTGGCACAAAAATCATCCATTTCAGCCTGCACAGGAGCTGGCACTGTTCCTACCTGAAACAAAACCAAGCCTGAACTTGCAAAAATGCCCCATGTCCTAGAAATCCCACAGGTTTGTTGTGCTGTTTCTAAGCTGCTGTGCTCCCCCACTCGTTTTTGATCAGAGGGAACACGCTGACAAACTGCAAATTACTTTCATTATCCCACCACTTCAGATTTTTACATTCAGTTAACACAGTTAAGTGGTACCAGATCCGTCTTCCACTCACAAAAACCAGCATATGGATGTCCTCATTAATCAGAAAAGGCAGACAAGACATTTTTCCAGTAAAAAGAGAGTATTTCCCTTGGAGGAGTCTCAGTCCTCTGCTGATGGAAAGCATGAATTATACAAAATAACTATATACTTTAGACGTAACAAATAAGATCAAATATTAAAGTTGAAGATACCATTTCTATCTTGGGCTGTTTCCAGGCCACAAATCAATGAAGTCTGGGAGACTCTCCCAGGAAGCCTTGCTGTACCTTTGCCCTGTTCTCAATCCTTGTCTTCAGGTACCAACTATTGATCCCTGCTGGGGTGAGGACAGGAGCTGGCTGGAGCCTCCTCTGACCCGGCACCCTCACCCTGGTATTTGTGTGTCAGACAGCTTAATGTGCAGCTTGGGCCTTGTGGCAACACTGATGAGCATCTGCAACTTCAGCAAGGGCAAAAAAGAGGTAACTAGAAGCTAAACAACACATCTGCAGGCAAATATTACAGTGTAGTAGATATTCAAATTAGTATTAGTTTGTCTTATCAAAAATTAATTATAATCTACCTAACTGCAATTGAATAAATTAGTTGGGCGTAGAAAAGATTAAATATTTAAAGTGGCTGGTGACTGAAAAATAATTGAAAACATAACTCCTTGCTTAAATATTACATTTCTTTTAATTTTACTGCTAGTGTGGCCATTAAGAAATCAGAATTCCATATGTGTGTGCATACACGTAGGTGTGTATGACACACATGGAACATGTCCATGTATATTATTCTAACTTCCCTCTGCCCCTGAAACTAAACTTGGGTAAATATTTTCAATTAATAAAGAAAAGCTCCACTGGCAGAGCCAGAAGAAAGGCTGTGAAACAGGCAAGGGAAAACACATTTTTACAGTTAAGTATTTAGCAAGGTCACCCTTGCAAGGCAGGAAAAGAGATCCCCCAGCAGACTCTGCACACAGCAGGGACTTCACCAATTCATTAGCAGGTATATCTTCTAATTACAGCCTCAGACACCAGTCCCCACACAGCTGAGCAGGGAACAAAGCTGCTTTTTGCCATATCCTCGGGATCAAGCTCAGTGTTTCCTGCTGAGCTCCAGGACAGCACCAGCACAACCCCAGCACAGGCTCCAGCTCCGTTATCCCAAGGGATGCTCCTGGCTCCTCACAGCTCCAGTCCTGGGAGAAGCCGTGGGAGCCACAGCTCACCCTGTCAGCTCCATCTCTGCTAAAGATCTCACATTAATTTACTGGAAAGGTGACACGGGTGAAGAAGGGAATGAAATGAGACTTTGAGTCCATCCTTCCAGAAGGCTAATGGTAAAAAATCGGTAGCAATGCAACTCTGGCACCTTTCCAACTGTAACACTTAGAGTGTTGCCCACAGCCATGTCCTAGACATATTTTATCATTCACCATGGCTCAGTGCAAAACATAAATAAAACAGAAGTCATCAGCACTACTGGCACTCAGCTGTTTTCAGGCTTTTTTTTTTCTCCCTTCCCTGCCAACAAAACAAACAGTGAAATAGGAGAGCTGCAGTTCAAGAGATACCACCTACCTTTAGAAATCTGGAGGGGGCTGGTGGTGTGATGGGCAATGAACTCAAAGAATGCAGGCAATAATAAAATGAAAAATACGATGACTGAGATTAATACAATAGAACACTGGGATGCTGCTGAAGATCAGCATTGATTTTTGTTATCCAAGTACAAACTAATGGTATCCAAGAAAAAAGAAGTGGTTAATCATGCTTGATGAAGGAACTATTCCCATCACAATGGCATCAATGTTACATCAATGAGGTTCAAGAGTGTAATTAATACCTTGCTAGTTTAGAAAATGTTATGACACTGCACAGGTATAGCTGCTGTTGCACATAAGTAAATACTTTCTGAAAATGAACCCAAGAAATGCCATGGAAATACATCCAATTTGAAATAATATAAACTCCTTTCTTCAGCAGGCATTTGGTTGTAACCAAAGCTGCTTCTCAAGTTCAAAAGCATTAAGTTGCAGGCCACTGTCTCACTCTCCAGCTGCTAACACTGCACTACACTATTAAGTGTTTTTATTATTATTACTCCTACTATTACAGTCTGCTTAGACTATAAAATAAGATCTCCTGGGCTCCTTAGACTCAGACGTTTACATCTGCCCTTGTAGTGAAGCTCTTTCAGGAGATTATTGTTTCTTCTGCCAGTTCAATTGAAAGCAATGATGAAGTTACTGCAATGCATATGTCCTTGTCAAATAATGCTTTCAAAGGGTTGGAAGCACATCTGTGAGGGGAAAAAAGCAATGCTGAACTCACTTCAGTGCTGAGTAGCAACCAGCTTCCACTTAACTGGACAGATCATCAAAATAATCGAGTAATGAAATGAACCCAGTTCTCCCAACAAGAGCTGACAGGTTTGTTCCAGAGGCAGCTGTGTGATACAACCTCTGCTGATAGAACAATATCTAAGTGGATTTTCAGTTACTCTAACTTAAAATGGGAATCTAACAAGGAAACAATCCTGTCACTCATCTTCGTGTCACAGTTAAGCTACAGGTCTCACGTTCACAGTTACTGGTTCCGTCAGGTCTCTCCATCACAGATTTGAAACAAGCTTCTCCAGCCCCCAGTGCACAATACCAACATTAACTTGTTTCCCAGCTCAATAAAAAACTTCATTTCCAGATTTAGGATGGCAGAGTCCTTAACTCATTAGTAAGGCAAAGTCAGTGCTTTTCTTTTCCTTTATCTTCTTCATCCCTTTTACACTGAGCCAGGGACAGATGTTCTGCAAAAGCTGGGACAGATTATCTCTTTCGCCTCCTGTGGCTCCCATATCCACACACCTCTGCCAGGGTGTTCCCAGGGGGAGGGCTCCACTCTGCAACCACAGCACTGCAGGAGTGGCATGTGCTGTGAAAACCTCAGCTGACCCAAGGGAAACAAAATCTATCAACATGTGCAACAACACAGAATAAATTATGCTAACCAGGGAAAAAACATTGATCCATCCCAGCATAAACTTCTACCCATGCAAAGTAAGTGTACTGAGACTATTCTGGGATATATTTTCTGTTCTGTAATTTGAGTACATTCCAGGTTGAAGAATGCTGTTTATTACTAGAAGGTTCCAATACCTTTCCATCTCTTTACCACAGCTGATAGGACATAAGTGGATCCTATTACAGGATCAGGACATTAGAGCATAAGCTTTTTATAAACATACTGTACTTCTCTATCAAAGGTATTAACTTGACCACTATTAACTTTAATCTCATTTGAACTTGGTGCATTTCTATTTTGCCACTCAAAACTGACTTCTCTGTAGCTTCTGCCTTTTTTTTTTTTTTTTTTTTTAAATGTGATTTGGTTCAGGGACTTTCTCTTTGGAACATTTCAGATAAAACTTCCCAGCCTTTCTGGCACTGGCTGCTTTCTACCCTCGCTGCAATCAGTGAGCTTTATGATGGGCCTGTATTAACACCGGGCGCAAAGAATGTCCTGATTTGTCACTGCCCAGAGATTTTATGTTACTAACTTCTAACCCATTTCCTGTTGGAAAATTAATAAGGAAATGCATATACCTCCATCTACTATTGAAAGTCATTACTAAGAAAACCTTTTGTCCTTTGTTTAAGTTACTTATCTCCAAAGTCACTTAACTCTGTCATGTTATTGTTTATCTCTGTGGAACATACTGGGATAAGCTGGTACCCCAAATATTAGAGAAAATACAAGTATATTGGATTTTGTGACACCTAGAGGACACACAGCTGCCAGCCAGGTGTCAAGCCAGAATCTGAATAGGGTTTTCCATATAAATTCAGCATACTATTTTCAAACTTGATTTTAAAAGCCACACATAGCATCAAACTCTGCTGCATTTCCTGAGAATGTGCTTCTCCTTTGATGCTTTAAGCCAAATTTAGCTGTATTAGGAAAAACAACTGGGTTTGGTCATTTTGCAAACTTTGAAAGTTTGGAAAAATTTGTTGTTTACAAAGTCCCACTCATCACTGCAGCTACACACTTCCACAAAGCCACGGAAGGTAGAAGTCAACAAAGCCTGTGAATGACACAGAAAGGCTCCTCACTCAGTGCAGAGATGTGTTAGCCTGGAGAGTATCAAATTCAGTGACACTTGAAAAACACCAACCTGACTTGCAAAACATCCTTTTTCCTATGTGGATTGTATAACTGAAGAAAATAACCTAAACTTGAGCTGGTAACCAGCACAGAAGCCTGGTAAAGCCCTAAAGCCTTTAAATGCTTTCATTTCAGCAGAAAGGACAGAGCAGGAGGACACAGGAGAGGGCACAGTGTGATCTGGCACAGCATCAGGGATGAGAAAAGGGGACTGGGAAGCCAAGAAGAGGCCAGAGCAGACCTGGGGCTGCGAAAGGATGCTGGCGCTTTCTAGGAAAACTGTCAGGAGTTTGGAGAAAGCTGATGCAAGCTATAAAGGACCACAAGGAAAGAGAAGCACCTGCAAGCCCCAGAAGCCGGCCTTTCACAGCCACAACGCACCTGCAACTGCAAATCACAACTCCCTTAATGTTCTCTCTCCTTTCCAGACACACACACACATCCCTCTTGAGCCTCCACAGGGGAGAGATCTCCAGTTCACCCATGCAAACACCTCCTGCTGCTGCTCTCAGAGAGAGAAGGTATGCTGGACTTTGAGACAAAGTCAGCAAATACCTGAAATACTCCAATTCACCCATAAAATAAGGCAGTGTCACAGCTCTTCTGTGGGGAAACGCAGACTTAAAGTGCTGTAAATCCTGAAGAGCAGAGCAGAAATACAGCACCCAGCAGAGCCAGCCTGAACAGCAGTGCCTGAACTGCCTCCAGTCCTCAGGAGCTTCAGAGCAATCTTTGATTTGTGCTGAAAACCAAAACAGCTCAAAGGGGACCATCGAACGTCAGGGAGAATTCAGAACACCCTGCTTACAAAATAGGATGGATTCTTGTCAGCTCAAGGCTGCTGACTGCAGGGCCAGACCCCAGCCAGAAATATGGTATAAAACCCAGGCAGAGCTTGGCATGACATGAAAAGACTCATTTAGCCACCACTGGCAAAGAAACCATACAGGGCACTTCAACCCCATCTCAATCTAGACACGGCTAAAGCACAATTAATTAAACAGAAATTAAAACTATTTCCATCAGGACAGCATTTGAGAGAGAAATTGGCCTTTTCACTGATAAAAGTTTATGTTTCCTCCAGGTGCACACTGACACACAGAGTTAGCAGTGCTTACAGGAGAACTGCCTGTGCCATCAGCTGCTTGCAGCCCTGCTCTCCCTCCCACACTTCATCACAACAGCAGGTAATTGTGTCCAATTAAAATCTCTTTGGAAATATGAACCCACAGATATCATGCATGAGAGTTTAGTGTGATTTTCTTCTTTTTAAAGTGCTTTTAAAACTCCAGATGATATTGTTGTCAAAACCATACTGCAGTTCTGCGTGTATTTAAGCTAATTAGCACAAATTAAGCTCAAAGGTAATTTTTTTTTTTTTTTAGTCCACTAATGCTTAAACAACTGGATACTGCAAAAAAGCCTACAGCCATCTATCTGCATAGCACTGCAAACAGTTTGAACACCACTATAATAAAACTCATTGACTTGAATTTATCTTTGGTGTGACTTCAGTGGGCCTTTGCCAGGGATGAATTTGCCCACTGGGTCCTGGGACACGAAAGGACCATGAAATCACAGCTTGTGGAAATGTCAGTGAGGCAAGCTGGGATGTGGGCAAGCCCGTGCATCGAGGAACTCTTCCCATTACAAATCTGCAAACCTTTGGCAGTCTGCACAACGCTGCTCTTAGAAACATTCTGAGGAGCTATAAATAGACTGCTGAGCCCATGATAAATTGTAATCTGTGAAGGCTGCAAGACCAGAAATGTCTATAGCTCTGGGTTCTCCGTACAAGATTTCAGGACTTCTCTGACCAAATTTTCAGACTTCAAGTTTTCATCTGTATGTGTCCCTGTCTATAGATGAATGTCAGAGTCACTTCTGAGCTTTCCCCATTTCTAACAAAATGTAGTCTTTTTAAGAGTTACAAACTGACACCAGTCATACAAACTGAAATGCTCTTGTGACATCCCCAGTTAAAAAAAAAGAAATAGAGAAAGGCTCAATTTCCTACAGTTTGATGTCCCTGAAGCTTCTAATTTTCAGAAGCCGTATAGTTTCAGACACCCCTTAACTGCCTCTCACAAGAAAATTCAGAAATTTTGATGCAACCTCTTGAACCCTTGAGCCAGCCTGAAGTTACAGGCACACACTCTGCTCCTGGGGATCAAGTACAGAAATTCACCAGCTCTGAGCTGCATTCAGAGTAGAAATAGTTGCATGTTCCTCCTAACTCATCTCCTCTTACCAAGGAAAGCTTTACTGCTCTGATTGCTCCCTAAGCTGGAATGCTGGCACAGGAGGATAGCACATGCTCATCACAAAAAATATAAAACAATAGGAGTAGAATATGATCAAATTTTCAGTATGTGTAACTCAGACCAGAGCTTTTTAAGTTACTAACTACTAAGCAGTTTTTTTCCTTTTCAGATCCATACTGTGCATTGTGGTTTTTTCCAGTCAATCCAAGGAGATGTGACAGCCACTGTGCACTGACAGTCACTGTACAGTGTCCATTACGGCTACACACAGGCAATTATAGCAGTGCCAGAGACTCAGGGGAAATGTGTTTTCCCCTCCCCATTTCACTGCGAAAGGACAACAAAAAGTAGTTAAAATATATATTAATGATTTTCAAATAATATACTTGATTACATCTACTGCAGAGTATTTTTTCTTCATGTTTCTGTAATGAATCTGACCATGAAAAGCAAATTTATGCCCACAGCTTGTATCATTATAAACTCAACTCATTTGATGTGAAAAACCTACAGTTTAATTGCTTGATTTAGATTTTGGCTGGTAAAATGCGTACTGAAACATTACTATTTTAATTATGTTAATTTATAACCGAAAAGCTAAATTTACAAAGGCAATAACATTAATTATTTACTTGCCTATTAAAGCTGAATATTTATTAGCAGGATAATTGGCTTCATAAGTCTGCCAAAAAATTAAAAACAAGTTTATGTACTGTCTTACAGAGGAGTGAGTGATACTGTAGCATCTCTCAGCAGGTTGTGTGTGTTTAATGGATTGCTCTGATACACATTTCTTACATTTATAGTCTGTTACACATAGTTTTTTCCAAAGATTTTTTTTTTCCTTTATAAAGATGCCAGTTCTGACTCAGAGCAAGCTCCTTTACTGCTCTGCAGTCAAAATCCTTTGTGCAGTGTGAGGGACCTTCACTGATCTTAATAATTTATGAAGATTGCATCTCATCTGGTCATCTAAATGCTGAATGTAGGATTACACTTGGTTAAATCAACTGAAAAGGGAAACAGTGACTCAAAACAATCCAGCTCACAGCCATGACAGGAGGGTTAAGAAACACCAGTAGTGAGGAGTCTCCACCTTTGCTCATATTTTAGCTTCATTTCCATTTGCAAGATAGCAAATATATTCAATGCTTATTTATGCATGCATCCTCAAAGTAATACAATTAACTTACTAATGCTTACAGAACAATTTGTATATTACCTTGATGTAGGATGAAAGGCTAATTTTGATTGCTGTCTAGACACAAATCCTAATTCCATTTGGCAATGTCTTTTACCAAGCAGACACCTTCCCTTCCAGCTTATGCTCCTTAAATATGTGACTTTCCCAGCAGGTACAGGATCACTAAAGAGCTGCAGCACCACGGCCATCAGCAGGAGACAGGATGGTTTTCTGTCACCTTCATTTTCCCTCCAGCCTGGGTAAAACCCTCTTTGACTGCAGAGTGCACAAGTCAACCTGAAGAGCCAGCCCTGAGGCAGCACTCATGGAGACAGTAACTAGGATTTCAATCAATATTTATTTTTTCAGGCGTCCTTAAAACAAGATGATTACGTCCAGATCACAGTCTGAACTTCCAACCATGCTGTAATTACATTGCCAAGGAGGGACAGAAGCATCCATGAAAGAGAGGCAGTAGGTCAGTGGATGTGGCATCTCACCTTAAGTGAGAAGGAATGGGTTGAACCACAGTTTAAAGCTTTGCTGCCCTTATTTTTTTCCCTGCAACTACTCTGCTGCTTTCTTCATCCCAGAAACATGGAATATCTGAACCTCAGTCTTGGGGGAACAATAATCTGGCTTTAAATATCAGCATCTGACATTGCCATCTCACACAGCTGGACTCGGGACATACAGTTATTTTTTTATTATTGCTGTTGTTGTTGATATTATTATAAAATTGATAAAGGGGACAGAAAAATCAAACCTCAAAACTTCGAATTGAAAACCTGAGGCTTCTTTGTCCCTGTGTAGCTTTCACACTACAACAGACTTCTGTCCTTTCTCAAATTATGCAGGACATTGATCCTCTTGCCAACAGGGCAGACATCCCAGGATCTCTCAGTGCCAATTTCCTCTGCCTACAAAAGCAGCACAGCTCAGTACAACCCAGCAGTGCATGGCTACAAGAGACCAAAGTGGAAAAGCCAGAAGGATTTGCTCACACCCACACCCAACCTGTGATGCTGAAGACACGGTTTTTGACAAGGTAACTCAGTGACCCCAGAATGACAAGGGGTGGTATTTCAAGTGAGAATGTTAAAGCAGGTTGGAGCTGGAGCTGTTCCATGCCCACATCCAGGACATCCCAGGGTTGCAGGGCAGGATGCTGCAGGCTGGAGGTGATGCAGGTGAAGGCTCCTACCCTCAGGCTCCACGTGCAAAATTCCCACTGCCACAGAGTGCAAGGCTCCCCACTAATTCTTGGATTTAAATCCCAGCTGGAGCTTTTCCTGCTGCCTGCTCTGCTCAGGGCTGCAATCAGCTTACACACATTAAACAGTCATGGAAGCAACCATGGCTCCTCTCGTGTATCTGGGAGTTTGGTGCAACACTTCCTTCGCTGACAGCCGGAGCAGATCCGAAAGGATCCATATGGTGACGCTCACTCAGATACAACGATGCTACTTTCCAGGCTTCCCCTCAGAAATATCTGACTTGCCTAAATACATCTGCAGCTTCTTCCTCTCAGCAAAGCCTAATGAGGTAACAGCTAAGAATCACCAAGTAGGGCAGAGTAAGAAATTTTTTCTACCGTTAAAAATTTGTTACCTAGACCAAAGGTCGAAGTTTCAGAAATACTAATTATTCAGAAAGCTATTAGGAGTTCAAGTCCATATAAAACTCATTTATTTGTACAATGCTTCATTGAAATTTAAATTATTTTAAGAACTTTGTTAACTCCAACGTAAAAAGTATTTCTTAGGGAAAATAAAATATCTCAAACTAAAACCCAAGCATTTTTATTTAAAAAGCTAACTCCAGAAGTTTTGTGCTGTTCCATTTCGGTTCCAGCCCAGTGTTTGCTGCACCTGGCCTCTCCCTTGCTATTATCAAGGTATTAATGGTTTGGCACCAACCAGTGCCAACACATCAGGCTGTGAATTCCAGATCAGCCCTGGCACAAAGCTGCAAACCTCGCAGATAAAGACCTGGTGTGAGGCAGGGGTGGTAAACAAGGATAATGCTGCATGACAGACAACTAGCAGAGAGAGGATGGGAAACAGAAGATAATTGTCAAGCATGTGGTATTTTTAGCAACAATCAACCAAAATGCCTTAGACATCAATTTCAAGCCACTTAATCCTCTTAATGACATGCTATGGCATTTGTTTGTGATTAGGGTTTCACTTTGTTTTCTATAGAAGATTCCCCTCAGACTCCTGCATTCAATGTGCTTTGTAAATATTTCTGCCAGTATGCTGAGTGTTAGGTTAGAGTTTACTTATCACAGTGCTAAATTATTCCAGCTGGGTCATTATTAATTCTCCTAATTTTACTGTCATTTGCTATCATTACAACAACGCAGCACCCTATGGATACATTTATTACAGAGCATAAATCCAGGGCTTGTCTAAGCTGCTGGAATGCCTACTCTGCAATCTCTATGCAAAAGCCTGAGGAGTGTTTAAAAAGAATTATTTTTAGGAAAACTTTTTAAAGGCTTACCTCAAGCTCCCCATCCTCCACCCACCCATCACATTCCTGCAGGATGTTAGGTAAGTTTTCAGTATGTGATACTCCACTGCAATACAGGCTATGGCCCACGGCAAAGCTCTTTCATAGTAAATACACTGGGGAAAGGGATGCTGGAGAGAGAGCAAAGAGGATGGTGCTGCAGCCTATGCAACTTCCATTGAGAGGAAGCATTTATAAAAACAGACATTTAAAAATATCCTAATGTATATTCCTCCTCCCCTTCAGAGAACTTATGCACTGCATATATCCTTCTCCTAACACAAGCATATGCTTGATTGGGTCTCGATTCAGAAAAGCAATTCACTCAGGGAAGAGCTCTCAGCACCTGTTAAAACCTGTCAGACAAAAAGTTAAGCAGATGCTTCAGAGTTTTTCTAAATCAGGACCGTAACTGGATTTACCAGAGCATAAATAGCTCCACGTCATAGAGGTTGTGAAATTTTGGTTCTGTTATCAAGGCAACTTTCTACCTGTTTTGAGTCTGGTAACAAGAGGCCATAATTCAGTTTTAAGCAGCTGCTCTGAAGTAGTCCTGGGTGTGCCAGTACTGTCTGCTCCTTCCCCGTGTTAGCTCCCCTCAGTAAGGTTGCAACATTTGCTCAGTACAACAGATCCCAGACTAAGGACAGGGGTATTAGACCTGGTTTTGCTGCTTCCCTCCAAAGTCATCCAGGTCCTTAGGGAACACCGTGCCACAGCAGCCACCCCTCAGTTCAGCATCCCCTGAGCACATCCCCTGAGCTCAGCTGAAGCAGGGTCCCTACACAACAATTCTGTAAGTGCAACTGGGTTTCATTTTTAATGCTTGGGGCTCACCCACACTTGGGAACTGTACTTTCTGGTCCATCATTCAAACAACTGATCAAAATTATTAAGGCAGATACTTCTCACACCCCATGGCTAAAATGTCCAATAACATCTGAGTTCAACATTAGTAAACTGCTTTTAAGACTTTGTTAAAGCCAGGTGTATAGCCAGTGGTAATTGTGAAATCCTTGCTACCTGGGCATATGAAACTCTGCTAAAAGAGATTTAGTGATCCACTGATCAAGAACTTTGACAGTCACAAGTCTGAGCTTTCTCTCAGGTATGAGAACATGGTGCTCATGTGAGCATCACACTCCTGGCTACAGACAAAGTGCTTTTGCTTTCCTCCTCTCTTGGGTATTAGTCACACAATCAGAAAAAGAAATCAGATTAGTTTGGGCTTAAAGCATGTCAGTTACTACGTGCTGCTCACAGGTATGTGCTCACAGGTAATTTGCTCTGTATCTTCTTAGGTATTTACAAATCCCTGATTCCCTTGTAGTGTCCTCTGTGATGACAGGTACAATGTTTGCCTTCCACCAGAATTCTGACAATTGCCCTAGTCTCCATAAGCTTCTGAGAGTTGTAAATAATTCAGTGGGTACATTTCATAAGGCCACACTGACCCAAATATATCACAGTTACCTAAATACTCCTTATCTTGTTCTTGCCTTTGCTCGTAACCCCTTTTAGAAGGAACACTGTTACAGATCTGACACAGTTATTAACCTTTCTGTGAAGAGCAGTGCAAAATAATGGCATTTTGTATTTCTGTCTTCTCCTCTAGTCCGTTTATTTGCTTCCCTTTCTTCCTGATGGACTTCTGCCTTCCTCTGACTTCCAGTGCATTTGTAAGTAATTTCATAACCTTTTACAGCTGTAACTGATTTTGTCTATGTCCCTCTGATTTCAGCCTATGTGGCTGCACAGCTGGTGGTGTTCTTGCCCACACATCTTTGGTTTGTCAGGTTTGTACCAGAACACATTACTGAAAAGCTTTCTTTGCTGTGCTACTCCCCCAAAATTATCTTTGTGCATAGAGCCCCCAAAAGCCTCTATTCTACAGCACCACTTTACTTAACAAGTTTGCACAAAGAATTTTCAATATGAAAACCCAGGACTTTCCCTCTTCCAACATTTTGCACCCCAGCTCATTACTCCAAACAAGCTCAAAAGGTGAATCCCTTAGTTAACCCATTACTCTCTGTCCAAACCCAACCCACTCAGACATTCCAAAAAGAAGCTACATGATGTATCCTATAATTCTGGCTAACAACACATCTGTGTTCTAAGTTTTCTTCCTATAGCCCACTGATCAGCACAAGTTAATTTTCCTCACCAAGAGCAACACCCTTGAAAAAATGTCCCACAGCCAATCAAAATGCCAGCTGCTCTCTCCACTTACCCCAGTCTTCACAGCTTCTCTCTTAAATATTCTGGTGGCATCACTTTTTCTTCAATACTTTTTGGATTTTGTACACCTTGGTCACGACCCCTCTTAATCTCTTCTATTCTAATGAATATAAACATAATTTTCTTAACCTCACCTCCTGTTTTATAACCCCTGGGGCCCTTCATCATCTTTGTCAAGACTGTATCCATGATTAGGGTAAGTAAAAAGATCAAAAGGAACGAACAAGAAAGTGCCTACTTGACACAAATTGTTCCATGAATAACCAACATCCCTCGCCCAGACTCACCCTTCCCATCCCAAGCCGGTGTCAGAGGGCAAGTGGCTGCTGATTCCTGCACATCAGGTGGTGCAGCCAGGACAGCTTTTGTCACTGCAGGGTGCACTGCTCCCCCCGAGGGCATTCTGCAACATTTGCCTTTTCTGCTGCTTGTGCTAACTCATTACAGCTGCACACACGGACACCTGCATTCATATCCCACACGGGTAAGGGAAAATGTTGGGTATCAGACAGGCTGCCCCCCACCCTCTGTGCTCACAGAGCCCCCACACACAGCCATGGACACTCTCCCAGGCAGCAGACTGTTCCCTGCACGTACTCACAGGTACAGACACACACAGCTGTAGGGCCACGTTCAATACTGCTGTTACCAAAAGAAGAGAACACTGACCATTATTCCTACAAGAATTACAGATGAAGGTAACACACCAACTGGCTTTCAGTGCTCCCAGTGACCAGCATTCCTTAGCTGGACAGATCCTTGGACACTCCGCTGGATAAGCAGTGTAGAAGTCCCAAAGGGATGCAAGTAAAACCACAAAAATGCTCAGGGCCTGGAAGTTAAACGCCTTACAGGGAATATCACTGTTTACTTGTGGATTATTCTGTATGATATTCAGAATTTGGAATTTGCCATAGCAGATCAGACAAGTGCTCTGTTTAGACCATAAACCTGAATCAGACAGCAGCAAATCAGGGAAGGGTTTGAGAAACCTTTGCAAACAGTTACACAACAGCTAAACCACCTGGGCTGTTTGCTTCCTCATCTTAATTCACCAGAGAATTGGCAGATAACCTGAAAAGGAAGAATTTCTCTACCTCTCTCAAGCATCTCCCTTTCAGTCCTTACCACTGATGTTGAATGGTCTCACTGCTGTGAAATCAGGTCCAACCCTCTGGACTTCAGCTCTGGAGCTTTTGTCCTTGGTGGCACCTTGTCGCAGTTTGTCCCCCAACCTCAACAACTCCACAGCTCGTCCCACGCCCACAAAACATGAAATCACAACCTCATGACCAATTGTGCTGCTCTTCTGAGAGAGGTTCCTTGCAAAATTTGCTCACACGTTAATGAATCACTCCCAATCTGTTTTGCATAAGCAAATTTAAGGTGTTTTATTATGGAAATGTATGCCAAAACATCTTCCCACAGAGTGTGGTACTCTGTGGCGTGACACAGTTCCACAGGGCCGACACTGCGGTACGTTTTACAGAACTCAAGGCTGCAACCTGTCTGTGGTGGGGTAGCAACCTGTGCAGGCATAAAAGGTAAAAATGAATTTATTCGTCCTTGGCACGCTTTGTAAGTATGTATCTGCTACCCAGCAGGTACAGCCAGTAGTAACAACCTGCAGAAGGAAACGGCACTAAAACTGCAGCCCACGCCTAACTTACGACTCTATTTTTCTTTGCCATTATTAGCTATCAGATGGTTACTATGAAACATTATCTGCGTATTTCATCATGCCTACATTTATGCTACATGAGCAAATCAGCAGCTGAAAATAGCTTTGCACTCCTCCAAGAAACCTCACTGCTTTTACAAGTTCTAAAGTTGGTAGTTCTTTATCAGCACCTTATTTACCGAGGCAATTCCCACGCTGCTGAGCTTCATCCTTACAGAGGGTGGGAGATCGGCACTGCTGTTAATGCCACTGATCTTGGAGAATAAAATGCAGCTCCAGCTTGGAAGAGCAAGGGCACTCTGCTTGACTGGGCTAGGGCTGTAGAATGCAACAAACACAACTCAGCTCTTTAGTGCCAAAATATCACCCATCAGCTTGGATACATTAACAAAATTATTCCACGACATTTGCTTTGTGGGTTTCTTTGTTTCATTTGAGTTTCAAAAAGGTTTTTAAGTCCCCTCAGATAAAGCAACAACTTGCTCTTCCCCTCCCACCAACTGCCTGCAAATTTTGACTTTAAATCAACCCTTTGTGGACGACTGAGTAGCTGCCACATTACAACACTCAGGATGAGATTTTCATATGGTATGAGCTTAAAACAACAGTGAAGTTCACATTTCTTCACCAGATTCACATTTGTAGAAGACTTCTGCTCATAATTCAACTCTGCTCGTGAAGATGCAAAATACAGGAGCTCGTACCTATTCCACATCTACCACCTGGGCAGCAGGGACAGAGCTCAGCCTAGATAGAACTGCTATTCAGCTAGGGCAGGTCCACCACTTTTTGGCCTCTAAACCAAGCAAATAATTCCATCAAGCAAATAATTCCATGAGTTCTCCTTTGTTTCTTGAGCCACAAATAATAGGTGGGGAAAAAAGTAGTTCACAGAGTCCCTGGCTGAAACACAGCAAACACTGAGCAAGATCAACACAGGCTCTAATTCCTGCCTTTAGGATATAACTGGTTAGGGAAAGCCTACATACAGCTGGAACTGGGCAATTAAATAGCCACAAGGATCTATGAATGTTATTAAAAGTCTAAGTGATATAAGAAAATTGCAAAGTGCACGACTGGGAATACAAAACCACCAAAGGAAAAAAAGAAAAAAAAAAAAAAGAGAGAGCTTCTTTTAGACTTGGCTGCTGGTTAAAAAATAGAAAAGGAAAAAGAAAAAATATCTTATTGCTTCTACTGGCAAAGGTGCTGGTTTGACAGCCCTGAAGAGAGATCTATTTATTCCAAGTAATGCTGGCAGCAACGGCACATTTCTTCCAATATGCCCAACCCTGTATCTATTTTCAGTTCCATCAGTAAGCTAAAGGTTAAAGCTATTTATTTAAACCCACACCCACATGCCATTTAAATTGACCCAAATTATTGTCTGAGTTGTAACCTCTCTGTATTAAAGTCCCCTTAAGGGCTGCTTCTTCATTTCAGGCTCAAAAAATTCCTCCCTCACAGGATAAAAGAGGATAAGGAGCACTCCCAAACAGAAATGGAGAAGGAAATGGGGAGGAGTTCAAAGAATGCCTCTTGGTGTTCTGGATAGTGCAGAAAACTTTAGTTTCATTAGATAAATAACTAGAGAGGTAAACTCCAGTTATATTGAAAGATATCACTGTCATTCCTGTTTTAAGGATCTCTTAAAAAAATATATATATGAGAGAAAAATAGAAGAAAAAACCACTATATATTCTGCTTGCCTTCATGATGAAACTGGAGCGAAGCCCACCAAAATATCCCAAAATGAAAAAGAAAAGGTTGTCCCAAGCAATCAGCCCAGTCCACAGTGGAAATAATCCTCTGCCAAAGGTCCTCCCCGGGCCAGGGAGGACTGAGGAGGAACAGGAGCCTTTTGCAGTCAGGCACCAGCTAACAGGAGCAAAGTGCCATCCCAGGAGTGAAATTATTCTCTAGGCTGGTAACAGGCAAAGGGAAAGCAGCATCTGGCCTACAATATTTAGCCTTTCCTACACAGTTTAATGCTGTGTGAAGCATGGTAAAAGCAAAGCTTCCTCAGCCCTGGGAAGACAGCTGGCGATGAAACGCAGCAGGGACACCATATGATGGAAGGCTCCTAATTACAAAATCTCTGTCTTGCCTGTCAGAGCAACTGCACAGTGGTACAGGGGAGCTCACAGAGGAGCTGGGGAAAAATCAAGCATAGATAAGACTTGAAATCCATCTCCAGATGCAAACTTTCCCTGCCTTTGGGTACAGCTGGCTCTTGGATCTAGCTCCAACCAAAAAGAAGCAGTTCAGAAAGGTGAAGATTTTCCCAAAGCTCAGGGCTTGTCCAACTTTAGCTTCTGATGGTAAGCCAGTCTTACAAAGAGGTATTCAGTGGAGAATTTCTGTGCTGATGGACCACAGACAGCTAATTCCATCAGCATGAGTGATAATCCCTGGAGACCAAGATTCACAAACACCAAGACAATGCACAAGAGTGGGGGAAAAAAACAGTTATGCAAGAGGTTTAAATTTTATTTGATGTTCTCTACACACATAAATGGAAAAGGAGGACTTTCTCTTTCCACATACAGGGAGCATCTAATTATGTACTGGTGCTGTTAATTGCTATTCACGTGCCCAGAGGCAAAAACACAGTACAGTTCTAACAAGCTGAAAAGCATTGTTAAATACATCAGCATTACAGAATCAGAACTCCAGAATGGTTTGGGTTGGAAAGGATCTTATGATCATCTCATTCCAACCCTCCTGTCACAGGCAGGGACACCTTCCACTATCCCACCAGGTTGCTCCAAACCCTGTCCTGGCCTTAGACACTTCCAGGGATGGGGCAGCCACAGCTTCTCTGGGCACCCTGTGCCAGGGCCTCCCCACCCTCACAGTAAACATCAAAAAAAGCAAAATAATAAAGAACAAGGTAAATGACAATACCATGGTAGCAAACCCAGAGAGCCAAGGGAGGTGACTCCACACTGATGGACAGACTGGGACTGGCATCCACTAAAGCTGATTTAACAGGCTCCACTTCAGCCCCCACTGTGACCACACAAACCCTGCAAGTCCCCAGATAGCAGCACCTCACTGAGATCACTGCAGTGACATGAAGGGCCACACGTCAGGGAACTTCTAAACCTGGGCTTTGCCTCCTCCCCTCTTCTGGTGGCTGAAGCTCTCCCATATTAGAACATCAGCACCATCAGAATTCTAAGGGCATCACTGTCTGCTGGGAAGGAATGGAGCAGGGCTATTTTCAGCTGCACTACCAGCACGTTTCTACAGTGCCATCAGGGGAGAAAACCCACTGCAAGAGCTGGCTGAACTCATCAGTAAATGTAATTAAGCTCCTGCTAAACCATATGACTTTTGCTAAATTTGAAGCACAAACAACAAAACTGGTTTATGGGCTTTATGCTGAGTAAGAAAGGGATAAAGAATTAGATTTTTACAACTCACTGTGAGCAAACTCTGCAGAATCTGCATCATCCGGACTGTGCGCGGGTGGCAGAGCTGGCTGCTTAATTTTTGAGACAACAGCAGATAGATGTTTAAAGCTGTTGCTCTAAGGGCTTAAATAATGAGTTGTAAATTAATTCATTACCATTTGCTGTATAGCTGATGGAAAACAAGTCAGATCTCATATGCTGTACAAGCCTTCCTGAAAACTGACAGGTGAAGCTTTTGGCTAAGAAACAGAAGCTCCCAATGCTTGAGGCTTAGTTTGCTTCAAATCTAAGCATTTGTTTCCCACAAGAGTCAAGTCTTCATGAACTATGGGAAAATTTGACTAATCTTGGTTAAAGTTTCAAAGTTGACAAGTATGTGTGTGGAAGAGAGACTGACAAAACCTTTCAGTCAGCAGCTTTGATACATGTTTCTTAATTATGCTAAAGCATTATGAGATCCAAACAGCTCAAACTAAAACCAAGTTAAAAAATTAGTGCTGCTGTTTCAAAAAGAACAAACAGTAACAAGGAAAATCTGTTAAAAAATAGTAGCACGGATTAGTAAACACAAAAGTCAGGCAGAACAATGCACAGACTTTCATTTCAAAGAAGGAAAATGGTCCCAGAAATTGTCAACTAGTAAAACAAGACTGATAAGCATTAACTCTACACAAAATTAAATTACAGTTAAAAAAGGAAGAAAAAAAGCAGGAGCAATGAGCCCTAGAAGAAAAAATGACTGAATTAACATATCAAAGGAAGAAGATAGGAGAGTAATCCAGAGGGTAATACAAAAGAAAAGTTTAAGGGACACCTTGGGATAAGTTTTCTTTGAAGTACTGCACTTCGTAAAATAATGGGAGGGTTATCTAAACACGCCCATCATGCATCACAATTATTGTACTACACTTTTACTTACAGAAAACTCATTGCATAAGTGGAGAGTAAGTGCTCCTGTGGAACAGGCCTAATTAAGAAGTTCTCATTATGTGTGGAATGAGGATCAGGGACACAGGAGCCAAGCCTGTACTTCAGACCCTGGGCATGCACCCTGGGCACACAGAACCCTCCCAGGCAGAGCACCCTGGGGGTGATATCTTTACAGCCAGTGAGTTTTATTAAGCTAAAAACGATGTCATTGTCCTGTATGTCACCTCTTCCCTCTCCATTCCCCATCTCCACAGACTCTGCCCACCTCTGACATCAGATGCAGGTCAACAACAACTGTTACATCACATGCAACTGGAAATGTTCTATTTTCCATCTACGCTGGAACAAAAAGCCTTGCAGGACATTAAAACAGCATAAACCAACCTAAAATGTGAAGAAAATTAATCAACCATCACTTTGCAATCACTGCAGCAGAAGCTGCAGGGGCATCTCCTTTGTGGGGACATCCCAATTGGCTGTCACAGAGAAGAACCAGACTTCTTTAAGAGATTTACATCACACTTAGTGTTCAAGGAATAATTGAATTTTTGGGAAGACTAAAAGCAGTGGCACCAGCTGCAGAAATGCCCAGTTTCAACACAGCAAGAGACTACTCGTGACTGTCCAAGCCCAAAGGGACCACGGCAAAACCCTACCAAAGAGGTTCATATTTTGCTGTTTTGAATCACTGGAAATGCAGGGCTTGAAGAGTTTACAAGGAATTACATACACAGTGTATTCCTGAGGGACTCCACGGGTCTTTGAGAAGGATAATCCTGCTTCCTTTCCTAAGATCATCCATGCCTCATCACAGTGAGGTACAACTTTGGCATATGCTTTTATTTTTGGAGATTTAAGATCTAGAAATGTTTTACCCTACATAACTGTTTTTAACTTTAATGGAGTTAGTTTTGCCTCAAGTCGCTCTCCTTTCCAGTTCCATGACCACGGAGCAGTGGTGCATCCAGAGCAGGTTTACTTTCCTGACCTGTACTGTACCCAGATGGGGTAACTTCAAATGAGCAACAGACACTGATTTCCCAATGTCATTTTTCCAACATGTGACAGATGATACAAATGTCTCCATGTGACTGATCTACATCCAATAATCAAATACACAGCAGATACGATCTTTAGATGAAAATCATTCTGGAAGTTTAAATGGAAAAGGAAATCAGATAATTAAACCTCTGCCCTTAGTGGTACATTTTTTAAAGTGACAAAATCTATAAAAACCTAAGGCAGAAACATAAAGTGCAGCTGAAAGAGAATCATTGAAAACCAAATTAATATTTTAACTCTGTCAACATGGAAAAAAGTCTCTAAATGAGATGAAGTTTAAAATGAGTACCAAGCACAGTGATTTATTACCTTTCCTCTGTAATCTAAATTACTGTTTCTTTAATATTCACTAAATTCTTCCCACAGAGTTTCAGCCTTAGCTGATCACACACACAAAAAAAAAAAAAATCAAAAAGAAGAAAACAGAAAAAAAAAAAAAGGAAAAAAAAAGAAGCTGAAGGAACAGTGAATTAAGAAAAAGCCAGTGGTTTTCCAGTAGCCATGTCAAAAATCAATGAGATTGAAGGACCAGAAGTGGAATTAATAAAGCTTTCTTCAGCTCTGTAGCTCTGCACTTACTCCCTAAGCAGTAGGAATGGGCTTGTTTTCCACACAGTCTCTGTGAACCAAAAGTTTCAAAGAATAAAACTAAAGATTCTTGTCTACTTGTAATGCAGCACGATGCTTTCAAGGCCAGATCAGCTGGTCAGGGCAGGATTTTAGCTACACACACACTTCAAATGATTTATCCAGCCTTCACCTTACAAGGTGCTTCCCTGAAACATGTCCTCTCAAAAAGCAGTGAAAATAAATAAATAAATAAATAAATAAATATATAGACAAATAAGTCACAAGCATTTGGTTTGACTGCTCAAAAGAGTCTACAACAATCACTAAATGATAGGCTGTCAAAACTAGTGTTAATTAAATGAAGATTAATGGTTGAATTTACTTAAATTTAATACAATTAAGGGATGCATCATGTTTATATGAGTTGATCAAAAGCAGTTAGCAGCTTGCACAGATCCATATTTAATAATATGATTTTAATGTTCAGCTGGCACTCACCACACAGCCTCTTTTATTAAACACGTGCAGCGATTAGCACGGCACTGTCAGGCCCTCCCAACGCTCTGTCATGACACCAACGAGACTTTACAGCTGCGATTCCCTGCCACCAAATATCCACACTTCCATACAAGCACACCAGTGCACGAAGCACCCTGAACAGCAACATTCCACGGCAAGGGATGGGAGAGAGCCGTGCTTTTAAAATAAGGTGGCTGTCAGCTGCCAGCTCTGCCTTGCGGGGTCAGGGCTGGAATGCAAAGCTCCAGTGGGCTGAGCCTGGACCCTGAAGAGCAGCAATGCCCATCCCACTGTTCCTCAACAGCCACCACATGTCCCCATTTCCCAGCTACGCGACCCTCCCTGTGGTACCTCACAAAAAAATCCCTGCCCCAACCAGAAAGGGTGCCCACGAAGGGCACAGACCCCAGCAGAAAGAAGATGTCATATGAAAATGCCCAAATTATCCCAGAAGACAGCAGGTCCTATGTACAAAAGGAACCTGAAAGCAGCTCTTGCCTCTGATCGAAAGAAAAATTTCTTTTTCACCTTAAGCCTTGCAAGGAAATGAATTCTGGTTAATCTCTGGCTGCTCTGACAGCAGCATCTCTGCCAGGCAGCCGAGGCTCCCAGTGGAACCAGCAGCTCCAAGCACCACACACCACCTTGCCAGGCAATCTCATGAACAATTCAATGTGAGGGTAAAGGATGGGCACAATGGAAACCGTGCATTAATGGGAGCAAATGAACAACAGTCCCAAGGCCCCACAGAATATATGGCCAACAGAATGGCAATTCCAGCAGGCACTAAAAGGCATCCAGAGTCTTAATGGCCACTGATGAGTTTGATGTTGCTAATTAGAGCCAGATATCTTATGACACAGGCTCTATGCCCAGTATCCTCTGTAGCCTCTAACATTTGCCTTTTATAGAACATTATTTTTGTATATTATTTTAAATATGGGAATAAATATATTTTAAAGATGAGGAGAAACAGAAGTCTTTCATTGGCTTGCCTTTACAAATTAGAAAGATTTTTTGAGCATCATGCTTAAGGTAAAATTTAGCTTCACTCTGGTGAAAAATTGCAGTGCAAGATAAAGAATCATCCCATACAAATGAACACCAATTCTGGTGACTTCAGCAAGGGTTTTACTGAACAGAAATGTTTCATACAGTCTTGCTGTTGTTCTAGATAAAAATAATTTCTATTCCATCCACAAATCTCAGGTCTTAGCCTCAGTGTAACAATTGCATCTACCATCCCATTAATTTTATTCTGACAGGCAACATATTTAGAAAACTACTTAATAATTCAGTATTTTCTTAGTCAATGTACAGCATCCCTTTCCAGAAACAATCAACATTCTGAGATTCATTATGCTGTGCTTACTCGTGTCCAAGTGGATTACAAGAATATGGGAATAACATGAACAAAAAAAGCCACTCCTAAAGCAGAAATTTAACTTTTTCTATGACTGCCTTTACAGTTATACTCAAATTAGGTTAAAATGCTGAGAATTCCTTAAGGGCTAGATCTCAGCTCACATTAATTACATCACCCCACTGAAAGTAATAAATCCACGTGGATTTCTACCACCTAGGAAGTGCAGAAGCAGACACTTCAGCAAGAAGGCACCAGTGTGTATCTGAAGGCAGCACATAAATCTTGTAAGGAAACGAAGCAACTTTCCCACCAAAGCCCAGAAGAGCAGCACTGGAGCTGTTCCCTTCCCTCAAGCTGCGTGAGGAGAATCAGCCAAGCACATGTTCCTGCCCCTCAGAGACAGGGGAATTGCTGAGAGTGGGCTCCAAACAACTAAAAGAGAGCCCATAGCTGGCCAAAAAATGAGGTCTTTGAATATTACTGAAATATTTGGATGTCTTCCTTTCAGCTCCTCACCAACCTTTTGTCCCTTCCTTAGGAACTCTCAGTGATGTTCCACACGAGGCTCTTTATTTTGCTCATTTCAGTGCTCTCCAAATGGTGGCTTTGTTTGGATATTCATGTAAACTCTTTCCATACATCAAGCAGATGTGTTGTTATGCTGGGCACCGGGATTTGAGAAGAAACACCACAGCAGTGCCTTGGGACTCTAACTGAACAATAATTCACTTAATTTGCAACCAGCTGATGGAGCTGTGTCCCCGTGTGTGTCCTGCCAGCTCTGCCCCTCACCAGCCCTCACTGCTGGGCTTTGATCTACCAGCCCCAGCTCACACTTCATTTTCAGGATGTGAATTGTTTCAAAGCTCATGTTACAGACCTGACTTTCAGTGCTAACAGTTGTTCTTTAACACCGACAAAAATAAATGAATGGATTTAAGGAATCATCTTGGTTTGGAGGAGGAGAAGCATCCCAGCAAGTGATTTTGCCTTTGGGATATGCCCCACCTTGTCTCCCTCCAGTCATCCCAACACCTCTATTCCACAGCAGCAGCAAAAGCTGTTGGTATTCAAGGCACACCCCAAGTTAAGACTCCCATCATATACTGAGAAAATATCTCATATTAGATCCTAAGACAGCTGTTTTGTTACCACCTCCTATGGCATAAGGTGAGAGCAAGAGGAAATTATAGGTAGGAGAAGAATTAAAAAACCCAAACAACTCAGCTCAGACATCAATCGCTTTTATCCTGCTTGGGCACGGGGGAACTTAAGTGCAGAAAGCTGAGTGCTGATCTCTGAAAGTGCTTCTGCCACACAGATTTACTCCTACAGGTGCTCAGGAAAAAATATTTCTAATTTAAAGTCATTAACAGAGTTTTTTCAGGACTGCCAGGGGAAATATGAAGCACCCTTCCACCTTGTAAGAATAATGCAACAATCTGGAAATATTACAGCAATGAGTCACTCATTCATTCTAGATAAAAAGAGGCAAATAAAAATTAAGTATCGTTAAACACAAACGTTATTTCATTCTAGATATCTAAAGGGCATCCATTTTAGAGAGCAGTGCAACTAGACATCTCATTTAAAATTAGTTTAGCTGTAAAATAATATTCTTTGGCTTAGTGAAATTTAATCTCACTTTACAGCTTTTCTAACTTCATCAGAAACCTCTTAGTGAAGCATGAACCGCCACAAACTCTCCTTCTGAAAACTGGACAATAATTCCAATCAGGGACCCATTAGAAAGAGAAAGGGAAGACAGGGGAAGTGTCACTCACAAAATACCTGTGAGTGTTTGAACTGTATTGAGCAGTGCTGGCAGCTTCCTCTGCCATTGTCCCTGGTACAATTCGTGCAAATAAAATTTCAATATCAATGCACTGCTAAACTGGTAGGTGAAAACTATTACATGCACAATCTCTGCACAAAGGAAATCTACTCCCCTTGGAGCTATTTGTTTAAAAAAGAATTATTCTATTTATATACAAATATTTACACAGCATTAAACAGCACTGTGTTATCTCTTCTCGCATGGATAAGTTATATTTTTAAAAGAGAATTATTCTACTGCTTTCAACAATCTTTAAGAATATCTATCATAAAAACATCCCTTGCACTGGGAACATAAAGACTAAAAGACACTTGATTTGGTGTTTATATCCTACTTAACACAATGAAATGGAGATCTAAACCAGTTCCAGAAACCCTTGAAGCTCCTTGGCCTAGAAAATGTTGATATTAAAAAGATATTTGTGATTACAAATATTTTCCTACACCTTAGTCAAGCAGCCTTGAGCTACCCTGTATTTACCCGCGGTGAGCTCCTGTGGATTAAGTGGGATCCAGCAGCTCGTTATCCCCGAGCCCACACACACCTGCTGACCCCACAGTAGCTTAAACTTAAGAGGTGAATCAATAGGGTAGAGCCCCAGGATGTCATTCCTAAAGAACAGAAAAAGGTCTTCCCAGATGCAAGCAGTGTAGTTAATGCCATTCTCATGGCACAGATACTAATTTCTCACACATCTCGTGTCTGACAGGGAAGGGAGATCCCTATGTAGCATGGACAACCACACTCAAGAAATCCCCCTGGAGATCAGACAAGCACCAGCAATCCCAAGTGAAGCTTAGTTATAAACCAGCCTTTTTTTTCTACATTGAAAAATATCACAAGGAAATGCTGGAATTCTTAGTCCACCTTGGCTTTTCTTTTCCCCAGTGACTTTCAAATAAAACAATACTGAAAACACAGTCAAAACTTCTCCTTTATCATAAATCATTTTTCCCCAGTCAATCCAATTTCTAACATTCATTTGCAAAACAGCTTTAAAACGTTGTGGAGAAAAACAATAGGTAGAAATACTGAGGGTAGGGGGGAGGGGAAGGTCTAATTTCAAATAAAACTAACAATAAAATAACTAACCAGGCTTACCCTTAGCGAACAAACATGTTGAATATGCCCAGCTGAATACACCTGGCCCACAGTTGCCACGGACCAAGTGACATTAGAGAATCAGACACCCCATCACGAGGCAATATCAAATCAGGATATCTTTTACCATTTCTATTCACCTTAAAAAAGATGGGAAAATTTTTAAAAAAATATTAAATCTCAAGCCATGGGGTATTCTCACAGAAATAAGCAGCCACCGCTGCATACTAGACCATCACCAGAGGCATTTCCAAGGGAAAGCATCCGTGTGAAATGGATCTGCCCTGGCTCACAGGGCTGCCCTGGGAGGCTGCGGAGAGGCGAGGAATTCAAACATGAATGAAGTGTTTTCCTTGCCCTGTCCAGTGTAACTCCTCAAAATGCCTGGCTGGTGTTAGAGAATTGTCTGCTTCAGCACAACACTTGCCAGAAATTATTAACACTCAGATTTCTCACGGAGAAAGATTGGCTCCTCTGCAGGAACGAGGCAGTCGGCAAAATTCAGTGCTTGATTTTCCCCTGAGACACAGACACAGGGCAGTGCTGAAGGAGCAGGAACAATTTTGTCAGATGAGACAGGCAGCAATTTTAATCTCGTTGTGTGGGTACAAACGTCCTACATGCAAATTTCAGCTGCCTAAAGAAAAAGTCACTTTCCAGGCTCTGCTCCCAGCCCCTTCCCACCTCCCTATCTGAAGAGCCTTGTTTGGCCCTGTTACTGCTGCACCCATAAGCACCTCATCGCCATCAGATTTATTCTCACAAATCTCCAGGAGGCAGAGAATCACAGTGGTGACATTTCTGCAGATGGCTGCGATGTGCTCCTTTCCCAGGCATTTGGTCCAAGCAATGCCAGGCAGGACGAGGGAAGGACTGGTACCCACCCCACTGGGATGCAGCTGCATCCCCTCACCAATCTGTCCTCAACAGGAACAGCCCATCCTTTCCCCTTAATTCCTCTTGAAGCTTTTCAGCATCTTGAGCATTATCTAAAATGCCAGACAATATAGTCCACCTCCATCTCAATAAACATTTGGGACTTTAACTGCAGTGAGCTTCTGACTGTGGCAGGTTCAGAACAGCCCATGCACAACCTCACTCTGCAGGCTGAGGGCCAGGCTGCTGTTGCCTTACACTGAACCTGTATGATCCACAAAATACTACTATTTGAATTGCAGGAAGCACGTCTTTTTCTTCCAGTTCAAGACTTTTTGGCATGTTTTCACACATAAAATGTGCTCAAATCAAATGCCTAACAAGATGCAATGTTAGCTCAGAGACCAATCCCAATGTAATTTACAAGCTGTGCAGGTGAAATGATTTCAAAGTCTCAGGGTGCAGGAAAAGAAGATGCAATGAAACTCGGAACAGGCAGGTATCTCTAGCCATGCAGAATCAGGGCAGTCACTGCACTGCATGGGAAGGAACGAGCTTGTGCACTGATCCAGTGCACCTCAGCAAGTTTGTTGTGTTAAAACACACAAAAGACCTTTTCCTTTTTCTTGTTCACTGGGGTTTGGGGGTTTTTCTGGGGGGAGGGGGGGGATTTGTTGGTGGTGGTGGTGGTTTTGGGGGTTTTTTTGTTTGTTTTGTGAGGGAAAACTGGACAAATAGAAAGCTCAAGTTCATAATAGATGGAAGTAGATGTTTTACTATACTTATACTTAACTTTACTTATACTATAGACCTGCCCATTACCTGGTCACACTGAGGCAAAAGTTTGGCGTTATTTCTAGACAGCTCTGAATATGCAAAATATGACACGTGCAAAACACCCCCCTGCTGCTGGACCTCAACAGCCTGCTCTGGCCAAATGCTGGGCAACGAGGAAAGGAAACAAAAGCCCAAATGCAGTATTTTCCCCTTAGCAAAGGATAAACTTCAGCTAATTACAGACTTTGGAATGAAGAGAAATTTAAAGCACACTTGCTCCCTCATAGGTAATATTTATGCTAATAAAGAAAACACCTACTAGAATACACCTAGAACTGAAGAGCAGCCCATTTTATACTTTTTAATGGATTACAACAGTATTAAACATAATAAATAAAGCAAGTGTGGATGCCACCATCTGAGGCACGCCTTAAACAGAACTCCAGGTCAGATTTTTTTTCATGATACAATGTTTTAACCAATTAATCATCCTGCTCTCATGAGGTTTTCTTCCCTTTTCACCCCTACAGAGGTCACTGGATAGTGATGCTAATTTGTGAATGTTCTCATGCACTTCTCTGCTTATTAAAAAGTGAGGAATCACACTGCAATTTTCAAAATCTGTATCACACAAGGCACCTTCAGTGCCAAAGTCTCATTGTGACCTCTCGCTGTTGACAATAAAAATAAGTCTTTGTCCCTTCTTGCATCAGACACTACAACTTCCTTTCCAGGCATATTTTGTTAGTGGTTTGGCTTTGTTTTGTTTTTCAAGTACATACACAGAAAGAAGAAATAAAACCAGATGCATTATTCTAATACAATTACCTTCTGACCACACAATTTAATTACATAAAGATGGAAAATCAATTTTATTTTAAAATAGCATTCAAATGTGTCCTGAAATGAAAATTCTTCATTTATCAAGAAAGGATGGAAATTATCACTCAAGGGTATATGTGAAATGAGGAGAATTAGGAGAGAAAGTGTAATTCTTTGCTGTGAAAGATTCAGCCACAAGAGAGAATATTAAAGTCTCTTCCCTCTAATTTTGAATTAAAAAAATGAGGGAAAGAAAACATAAATGCTCTTAATTTCATATATCCTTCTCAGTATATGGTATTTTTAGATGCTTAAAAAAACCCAAACAAACAAACAATAAACAACCCACCATTCTGACCACTTCAGGCTCCCCAAGGAATATATTTCAGTTACTAAAAAAGATCTTAAGCTCAGATGCTTCCACGTGCAGTTCAGTGAGCTGGCCCAACACACAACAGCGTGCTCAGCACTCGCTGGAGCTGCCCATAAATCTTCACATGCTCCAAAAAAGAGGCTTCAGACAGAGGCTGCTGGCCACCAGCCCTGCAATAATTCACTGCTACAAAATCATTTTCTACTACTCAAACAGAGCCAGTGGCCAGCCTGGTCTTTGAAACAAGAGGGGCGAATTCAGTAGGAGGCACAAGGCACATTTTTTGTGGGTGTTTGGTTTTTGGGGTTTTTTTTGCTACAACAGAGGAGGTCTGAGGCTGGCAGAGGCCAGGACTGGGTTTGGAGGAAGAGTGGAAGGCTGGGAAACAACAGAGCTTCCCCACCATGGCCAGGTCCAGGTTTTATATTCCCAGGAGAACAGAAACCCTGGATGCAAGAGCCCAAAATGATCAAAAAAGTACATTTTGATGTAAGCGTGGGCCCGCTCACGGCGTTCTCTAAAAGGAAAAAATAAGGCAGAAAGACAAATCTGCTCAAGGCAGACCTGGTTAAATCGAGCTTGGCAAGAACAGATAAGAGGGTCCTGTCAAGAAGATTAAAATAAAGTAGATGGTTGCAAAGGATGGACAGAGGGAAGATCGAAAACCAAGCAGTGTGAAATGGAGGAAAGCACGAAACACAACAGAGTGGAAGGTGAGTCCACCTGAAAGACACTGATGGGAAACTGCTGCTACACAAACAGAAAAGGTGAAAACCTTGGGATCTGATCTAGGCTTAATATTTGAATTCATGGGGTTAGTGGGGGATTACCTGCCCAGCTGAGAGAAGAAACACAGAAACACTAAATTTTTCAGTCCTAACTCCCAAGTTCATTTGCAGTCGTGGTGTAATAAATATTACAAATGTTCAACTGTCAGCAGATTATATGGTACTGGATTATATTTCCATCCCTTTAAAAGTTATTAGTAAAAAAAAGTTATTAGTAACTCAAAACTTATTAGTTTGAGCAGGTTTGAACCCAAAGCTCAGATTCAAGCCACACCAAACTTAGAACCAGTTCAGAAATATATTTTATGCATAATTCTTGTCCTTAACACAAGTGAAATCCAAATCCTAACATGATCTGAGAGGGTGAATCACAGCTTCAAGAGACTTTGTATTACTCAGTGTTCTGCCCTGCCTCTCACAAGACAGGAATTCCAAGTGATCCCACAAATCAGCAGCAATCACATCTTCAAAGGCAAAAGAAACTAAACTGGAAAGAAACTGAGAAGCAAAATGAGCTCTTCATCACAGCTGTGATTAAATTCATCAACTGTCTCGCACGAGGACAAATATTGTACTTTATTGCATTTTATCCAGGCAAAGCTAATTATAAAAGCATGAGATAATTTGCAATTATGCACTAGAACCATCACATTTTTCAAATGGCATTCAAATGTAATATTGTCCACATATTGACACAGGACATGTGCCATTGTGATTTTTGGTTTTACCCCCGTGAGTGTGCCAGGATAACTGAACCAATAAAGTACATCCCCTACATTCAGAACATCAGGAGTTTTTCCAAGTGTCTCCTCTCCCTTCACAAACTTGCAAAGGGAATCTCAAGGCTTCGAGCTTGGCAGTGAAGAACAAGGCTCTGCAAACCACGTTTGTGGGACGTTGTTCACATGCCACTTTCAATAAAACACACAGAAGTGGGAGTCCTTCAGTATTCTCAAAAAATCCCATCACGCTCCAATTCCAGGAAATTGAGAAGTACCATTACATTCACCCATACATTTCTAAGTTACGTGGGAGAGAGAAGCACCAACCTCCGCTTGCACTTCTGATAAATTAATTCCCCAATATGATAGAAGAGTACAGCAAAATAACCCTCTCATTGAGGTTTATGATGTACTTAAGCTTAACTCTGAATTCCATGGATTTGCAACGTTTCTTTTGGTAAAATTATTATATGCCTGTAAAACTGTGGGAAGGCTGGGAAAAGCTGCACATAAAAGGCAGTCTCAGATTGATCCTGGGTGTGCAGAGGGTTATTTCTGGAGATATATATAATAACAGTCAGGGTTTCTTCAAAGACTGAGGCTGCCTTGCACAATGTCACTACAGAAAATACAAAGTTAGCAACCACAGTGACAACACAGAGCAGGGTGATCCATTGTGTCCAGGGGGATGCAGGTCCAGCAGAGGCACCTTGCTGCTCCACTCAGCTGTTCCTCACATCACATGAGACCCTGCCCACAGTCCCACAACCACTCATGGATGGTGAAAGGAGTCTGGAAGAAGCTGCAGGTGCTTTGCCTCTCTTCTAGGCTTGCACCTCTAACTCTACTCCTCTCTCCCTCTCAAATTTCCCCTTTTCTGGTTATTTTCCATCACTGAAGACGTCACCAAGTTTTCTCATCAGCATGAAATGTTCACTCAAAAGAGTCAACTTTATTTTGCTCAATGTGTTTGTGATAGATAAGCATTTGGAAACTGTTATTTGTCTTGCAGAAGTCCTGTTTCCTCTCGATACAGGCTGGTACCCTGCAAGCCCATTTCTGTAGCATTCTACTGAATAGTGAGCTCACTTCAGTCCTCATGGTTAGAGACAAGTACTGCCCTGTCCTGATATGCATGCAGCTGCAACTTCTGTCAGATGTATTTATATTCAAATATTACAGGCCTTTGTCAGGAGCAATTTTATTTTTCCTCTGCAAAACCAGGGATGTTTCATGCTGGTGGTTGGTGCACAGCAACTCCCCCAGAGTGCTGAAATAGCCCCCAAGAGCTTTTCCTGCAGGAACAGAAAGCAGCCTTAGAATCGACAGTTAATCTCGAGCCAAAGGCAGGAGCATCACGTATTTTCAGGCTTCTCATCCCCACACTACTGACCAGTGGTAGTGAGAAAATAAGTTCTCCTTGCCAAGTGGCCACAAGGGGATGGTCTGTCTGTCTCCTCACAGAAACAACACCCTGCTAGCAATGGGCACTGTTCCAGACAGACAGATTGCAGCAGAGCCCACATCAGCTCATCAACCTGGGTCAAAACTCATTAGTTAAGCATCTCCCAACAACTTCTGTGTTTTGAAACACATTACAACAGGATAAAAAAGGACGATTGTTCTTCGCCCAACGGCCTGGTCATCCCCCTTGTTAGAAGGACCTTGTGGTAGTCAAGGAAATTCCCACCAATTTAAATTAGTATTCTGCTAAAAATATGCCAGAAGACAGGAGAGAGTTTTTAATGCTGGAGAATCACCCTCTTAAAGGAACTATTTCTCTGGACCACAGAGCTGGCAGGTGAAAGCCCAAAGCCAGTGCAGCCAAGAGCAGAGCAGAGCAGCATCACCCAGCACGAGCCTCCTGGCACCACTGCACCTCAGTGCCTCTGGGAAATACCAACACGGGGCAGGTGCCTTTGCTGCAAAGCTTGCAAGGCAGCAACGAAAGAGAAAGAAAAATGCACTAACAGGCTTGAGGCAGCCCTTCCCCTGAGCACTGCAGTTTCTGTTGAGTCAGAGCTGTCATCTGCCCTGCAACAAACTTATCTTCCTCCACTGGCCATTTTGCAAGTGAGATTCAATCAGGGCTCCGTGGCTCCTGGGGGAACCAGCACTTTAGCATGAACTGCTTCCACTCAAATGTAATGGAGTGAGATTGCTCATGCCATTATTTTAAATGGTTGGAGGCCACACAGTCCCCAGTTTCATTAGCTGCATTTGTAAATAGACCTTATACTTAATACTGTGGAACACAGAGACATGTACACATGATGTATCATCTTCCCACCACACACAAAAAAAAAAAAGGAAAAAAGGAAAAAATAAAAACCAGAACACCAGTTTAAGTGTCTCCATTTGATACATCGTCTGTGTGGAGAGGATATTTCTGCAGATTTATATAAGCAATTGCTGACTGAACTATTCAATCAACTGTCTGCAAGTGGAAGACATGGAATGGGTCTCCTGTTCTGCTTCACAAATTAGAAACATTACTGTCAGTCAGACTGTGCACACACTGATGTCAGCAGTGCATAGAGCTGGGAGCCCCAGATTCTACCTGCACACGGGAGTTCATCTAAGTTCAGGAGGTATATCTGAGCTAATTAGCTAAATGACTGCCAGAGGCAAGAGATGAGTCAGACCTGTGAGCCTGCAACCATGTCCTTCCTTCCCCAGCAGGGCAAGGGGCTGGGAACGTGCCTGAGGAGCTGCCTCCACTGCTCATTCACACCGACCTTGGGCCGGTTTACGCTGATTTGAAACAGCTTTAAACCAAACCCAGGGGCTGACACGATATTGAACCATAATAACTCAAAGAACACACATCTGTAGCCATGTGCAAGCAAGAAATAAGAAAATAATAATACAGAGATCCCAAATTGCTGGACAGGAGTGAGATATGGAGCCCTCAAACAAAATCACGAGCAATTAAGCTTTAGTGGCTGAACAGGTGTGAGTCTAATCACTGCTCATATACCTTTTTTCTGGAAGTGTTATAATTTGATATCAATTTGTTTATTTTAAGAAAAATTATACACCTCCAACAGACTTTGCACAAAATTATAATAAGCTTATATATTTGCCTATTCATTTATTAAATATTGTTAGTATCTTTTGTACTTTTGCAGAACCCACTTGAAAGAATAATAAAGTAATATAAAAAAAGAAATAAAATTAATGGAGCTGAGTGCTGATATGTTATTACAGTTTGTTGTTAATTGCAACATGGATACACTTAAACAACAGATGCTGCAAGCACTTTTTAGCTACTGGTAATTTTTGGGTTGTTCTCTTTTCTTACAAAACACATTTTTCATTTAAACAGCTGCTGGGTGATTTTCAGCATGGAAAATTAAAACCTTCTCCATCACCGAACAAGGAAACAGTGATTTGCTGTTAATCCAAAGAAGAAAAGAAAAAGAAAAAAGCACATTTTTATCCAAATACAAGGTACTAGGAAAAGAAAGGGCACGATCAGCTGGGATGCAAAGTTATCCTGCAAACAATGTCACAGGCAAAGCCTATTTCAATGAAAAGGGCAAGTATGACATGTCAAATCTGGCTCACTCACCTCAGCAACTGCTTTATGGAGGCAATTTGCTTTCCATCCTTCCCTTCTTCACCCCAGCACCTCCCTCTCCACAACAAGGACAGTGTATTTCTACACTGCACAAGGCTCTGGGAATACTCACTGGAGAGATCTTGTTTCAAGATGAACTTCCTGTTTTTAATTTATTTTGCCCTGTAATTTGTGCTAGAGAAGGTGAAGCCCAGAAGGGAAGAGTAGGGACCCCTGTGTGTTGGAGTTGTTTTCCCAGTAACCAGTGACCAGCACACGGGTCCTGCCCAACAGTGAGAAGAGAGATGGTGTTCAACAGACACAGCATCTGCAGCCAACTCTGGCACTCACTGAACGGGACACCCCGACAAGCACTTTCGGCTGGACTATTGAATCCCACACATTTCAGTCCAGAGAACACAAATCCCAGTAAAAGCCAGCAGCAGGATCCCCACTGTATCCCCATGTGGCTCCCAAAACTCAGAGCTGTGCCTAAGATGGCAGAACCCAAATCTCTCCAGACATCTCAAGGATAGAGGCTGCAGGTGTTTCTGGAATTATGAAGGGCCTTTCAGAGGCAAGTAGAGACCAGCAGAGTACTGGGAATGGGAAATACTATCACAGGGAAGAAAAAAAAAAAAAAAAAGCAACTTTGGGGGGCTTTAAAACGTATCCCACAACCCTATTAGCACTATCCTGGCATGCAAGAATTATGAACAATGAAAAAGGTCAGAACACAATCACCTAGGCAGGCCCAGAACAACAGTGATGTGAGATGGAAAATGCAGGCACTGAGTCCATAAATTCAGGGGATGAGAAAAGAAGCCTCCTAAGCACAATATTTACTGCCTATTCAGGATTCCTTTTTATTTTCCTACGTTTGCTTGTCCTTGGGCACTCCCTGTTTGGCATTCTCTGCGCAGTGCAGGGCTCCCTTTCAGTACCCACAAGCCTTGGCCCTTCCAGGCTCACAGGGTGAGGCATTTTAGCCTGCCCAGCATCAGAACCAAACCCAGGAGCTGCCTCCTCTCCCTAATGCCTACAATAAGGCTGCAGTGACAGGCTATAAAGCCCTCCACACACACACAACTGATGAATATTCATTAAAAGTCAACACAGCATTTATATCACTCCAGCCACACAGGGAGGATGAAGAGCCTCCCCCAGGTAGCAACACCTCCCTCAATCCACGATGGGCCACTTTGTACCGTGTTAGATAAAACCCACAGCCACTCACATCCTTTGCATTTCAAGCCAGTTTTTCTCCTTCATAAACAGCATTCAGAAAGGAGACTGAGGCACGCAGGATGACCCTGCCAGCACTGCAGAACACATCACCTTTTTCACACACATACCCCAAGGTATTTTTCTGTGAGATAATAGTTTCCAGGCTCTTTTGGACTTGGAGAAAAAGGGCTTCAGTGAAATAAAAACACCTCTTATCTTAAAACAACTGTCAGTTTAGGAAACAACTGAGCAGCACATCCTGGGTATGTACATTGGTTTATATGAAGGCACTCCTTAAAACAGAATCCCAGAAGTCCAATTAGTTTGTGAGCGTCTACCTCCTGCTGACCTTTCCTAGCACCACGAGCATACATCCCAAAGCTGTTTTCATGCTTTCCAGGATTGCATCTGGACTAGAAACACCATATAATTATCTTTAACACCACAGCCATGAGCATTCCAGGCCTTTTTGGAATTCTGCACATTCATCATATTCAGCATGGAGAGCCTTTCAGATTAATACAGAGATACTAGAATGGTGATGGGGAGATAAATAGCAGGAATTGAACAAACTAGAGATTAGGAGGCTTTTAGGCACATTCCTGCTCATCCTTACACATGGCCCACATCACCTCAACATGCATTTGTAGTTCATCATCTGTTGCACACAGCACAGATGAAGTCACATGGACAGGTCCTCAGCCTCAGTTACACTGAACTGTGCTGGTTTACAACAGCTGACAATTGAGCGCTGTAGCTTTGGAGAGACTCCCTTAGGTTTATTTCACCTCCTGGATGAACTCCGTGCTCATCCTCCCTCCCTGCTTCACTCCTGAATTCATACCTCTGACCATGCACACTGGATGGAAACCAGCCACTGGGGCTGAGCCTGGGGGGTCCCAAGAGACAAACACACATTCCCCCTGTGAGCTCTGGTATCAGAACAGAAAACCAGATTACAGTTAAAATCTAAACACGCGTCAATTTTCAGAGGTGAACAGACATCCCAATTCAACTCGCTGAAGCCCTGTTTTTACAATCCCAGCTGCTTCACCAGGGTGTTTATTTGTCACATCTCCTCATCCCATGATTCTTGAATTGTTAAATGTTATCAAGTAGTAATTCAGCATTTGTTCCATTGCTTATGAAAGCTGGGCAGAAAAAAAACATCAAAAATAATCTAGGCTAGTTCATTTGAAGTGTAAATGACTTTTGCATGCGATACAAAACGCAGCAAGTGCCTTTCAAGCTGTCTCATTTATGGTAACATAGAAGTTGCTGATGGAATGAGAATTCCCAGGTAGTTATCAGGGAATTTTGCAGATCATTTGTACTTCAGACTGCGTTAGCAACTCTCACATCATGCCAGCAGCTTGAAAAAAATAAAACAATGAATTACATCCCTCCCAGTTTTTATTCTGCTTTGACTCAGTAATCTCATCACTTATCTCAAATGATTTTGCATTCAATGCAAAATGTTTTGTTCTATTCTAAAGGAAAAAGAAACCTAAGACTTCCCCTGAATTATTCCAGTTTACTCAGAAGAGCAATCAGCCATTGGCAGAAGAAATATCTGGTTATCACATCTCCAAGGTACACAGGCTGCACAAGACTATCAAGTATCTCACTATTAGCAAAATTATGTAACTGAAGCTAAGGCTGTGTTTCATCCTTGACCTGTACAAACTATAGGAGAAGGAATAACTGAGAGAAAAGGTGTTTTTAAGGGCTTATTTTACTTCTCACTATCCCCTCCTCTGGTTTTGTTTGTAGTAAATTCACTTTGTACCTCAAAGCTGAGCCTGTTTTGCCCTTTGAATGTTTTCTCCCAGTCCTTATCTCGATTCATGAAACCTTTGTTAAATTTTTCTCTCCTCTGCCCAGCTGTGGCAGGGGAGGGTGAGTGAGCTACTTCTGTGGGTGCCTGGAGTTTGGCCAATGTCAAACCACAACAACCAGCTTGCCTCCAAGAGCAGAGAATCAAGAGTGTTTCTGGGCAAGGGAAGCCGTGTCCCGGGCACTGCACCACACCAGTTCCCTCCTGTCACCCCACAAGTCCACTCCCTGCCTTGCCCACTCCTGCTGCCTCCAGCAGCACGGTCCAGAGCTGGGAAGGTTTCTGTCAGCACATGGCACCAACTCACCGAGTGCCAGCACGGGCTGGGGTCACACAGAGGCTCTGTGTTACCAGGCACACGACACTGCCGGCACAGCTGAATCCTGAGCCGACACTGCAGCTCTGGAGAGCCCTCAAAGCAGAGCTGCATGCAGGGGATAAGCTTTGTAATCTGGGCAATTTGCAATTTTGCATCATTAGGCTTATGTCCCCTCATTAGGCTGTGCAGTCTGTGCCCCCTCATTTCTCCTCTCTTAATTCTTTTAGTACCAGCACCACTTAGCTGAACTTCTGAAACAGTCCTTACTAGGTATTTGGTTTCTCTTAAAATAAAATTTGCAGAAAACAAAAACATAACATTTAAATGCCTTCCAGTGATCCATCTTCTAAATTACAGTACACATTAATTTTTCACAGAACTTTGTGAAGCAGTTTTATTTTCTCATATCACATTTCAAGAGACAAGAGAGAAGTATTTACTAAAAGCACCAATATAAGGTTTATCAGCAAAAACATGCACTCAAAAGAACTCACTCAAAAAATTGCCCGACTCCCTTTTTTATTCTTAAAGATTGCCATGAAATTGAAATTTCTGAAGTATTAGGGAACTTGCATACTACCTTCAGTCAAGTGGGCAGAGCATCAGAGGACTGACACATAAACTGGCTAAAAGCAGATGTTGAAAAACCACATTTCAAATCAGAGGAGGCGCAGGAAAGGGGAAAATAAAACAAAAACACGTGCAAAAAAACATGTATATATAAAAAAAACTGAAACGAGCAAGAAAACTGATGCTAATTGCTAATGGAACAGGGCAAAATAAGACCACTGAAGCAGATTTAATTGGCTTTCCACAAGTGACACCTCGAAGCAAGTAAGCAAATCTCGATGGCTGAGGAATTTTAAGGACATGTCAGACAGCCATCTGTCAAGGATAAAGCAGGACCTGGAAGAACAGGTCCTGCCTTCAGGCAAGGGATGGACAAACTGACCTCTCCCTATCCTTCCTAACCTCATTTTCTCTGTGAAATTGGAGGAATACACATATATAACACTTTACCAGATCTCTAGGCTGGTAACAGGTTGGAACAGGGGAAACTGATAAAGCTTGTTCTGAGCCACATGATACAGCAGGTTTTGCTTCTGAATTTCAGTACAGACTGTCTTTTGTAGATTAATATAGACCTGGACAGGAAGTAGGGGAGGCAAGGTTAATTTTTAAGCCCAAGATCTCTGCAAGCATCCCTTTTCTGTTGGGGTTACCCTGTTTCCAAGTCAAATGCAGCGATTCACACACATTAAGCTCCAGGGTAAACTCCAGCACATCCAGGAAAAGGCAACTGGGCACAAGTGGGCTGGGGAGGAAGCAGCACACAGAGCAATAATTAGGAATCTAAACCTAGGCAAACCTAGACAAAATGGTTTTAAATTCTGGCCTAAGCCAATAATTGCTTGCAGCACTAAGAGTTGTTTTTAAAAATTTCCTGGAGGATCTCTTAAAACCCTAATCCATGAAAACCTGGGAATTTTTAGGTTGAGCAACCATGTTCTTAATTCCAGCAGACTGAAAGTGAATGGAGTGAAACATCTGACCACATCCAGTGCCACCATTTGATGTATCAGAGTTGTGTCAAAGCTACACATGAATGACCATATTGCCCTGACTAACCTAAAAACCTACTGGGGTTTGTTTCACACACTGAAAAATATAAAAACAAACTTAGAAAAAAGATGCCATGAGGGAACTGTTTTCCTTCTTCATTCACAGCACATGCATTTTTACGAAGACGACACATGGTAAATGGATAAGAACAATTTTCCATCATTAAGGAAGCCTTAAACAACCCCTGACTGCTAATACCATCATCTCTTAGGCTCCTACTAAATTGCAGTTATTTGTTCAAAACAAAATGATGAGGCCTGTGATATAATAGAGCAATTTGAGCAACGAAGAATACAACACCTGTAAATTCAATTTCATGGCAACTGCTTTCACAACATGTTTCCATAACACAGTTAGGATAAAGGAAACTTCTCTCAGTGCAGCAATTCTTTTTTAAGTAAGCCAGGCTCTCAAGAGAGAAGTGGGCTTTAAGTAGACAAATACTAAAAACAATAAGCAATTTGTATCTCCATGCCAGTCCTTCCAGGTCTATCTCCAGTTAGTTGCCACTCTTCTATTTCAGTTTCTATTTCATATTGAGAGGCTGTTGTCATAAAGGTAACAATAAAAGTCACCTGAGATCTCTAACCTTGAGAAAGTTTTCAGGCAGAGGAACATGCCTTCCCAAGGGGTCAAGGAGGGAGCAGGGGGAAGATGGGGATATCAATAATGACTAGGCAATGCAGGAAGTACAGAGAGCACATTGTCCCAAAAGGAAAAATCTAGTATTATCTCAAAACCCCACAGCTGAACTGCACCCAACAGCAAATCTTTCTCATCCTTCACAGCAAATGATGAGGCCACTTGCTGTCCTGGTGGAAAGGAGTACAAATCCATGCAGACATAAAAATCAAGGTTTTCAAGGAGTAATACTGATGTTCTCCTTTGTTCAGTATTGAACCACAGTCCCATGTTCACTTTATAGACTGAAATTAGAAAGAAATCAAGAAGAAATACTCCTACTGATGAAATGTGTATCTGGTCATCATTCCTTGTCAATCAGCTCTTGTTTGAACCCCAGGTAAGCAGGACAAGAAATCCACCTCAAGTCCCATCCTATGCTACCCTCTCTACTCTCAAAGCAGAAAACCAGTATAATCAAAATGGTTTCATAGCTCCTGCTGCACCTCCTGTCTGTTCATACTTTTATGTCATTTTAAACAGAAAAGCTACTGCTTTGAGCATAAACCACTCAATTCTGAGATTCTTCAACAACCATTCTACCTACACTGCTATTCCAACCATGAAAAGAAAATAGCTAAAACCATTTGAACTCTAGGTGTATTACTATTAGGAACACCATGGAAGAATGGCTCTTTGGTTCTCCCTGCTTAATTCCTATATTGCAAGGCATCAAAACAGGTTGATATGCTGCAAATACAACAAGATCCCAATCTCTCCATCCACGTCAAGAAAACATTGAATGAGACAACGAAAGTTGTTGTACTGACCTCAGAAATTAGGGAGCAAAAAATTAAGCATCTCTGTATTTAGATTAGCTACCCACAAGGTAATAATTTTTGGAAGTGTATATATAGAAAATAAGAGTCAACTGAACTAATTTCAGCCCCTCTAACCCTTGATTTGGTGGCTTCTAGATGCTGCATCTGGTTGCATATCAAAGGTTCAGCAGGGCTGTTCTTTAAACTCAACAGGAGACGCGTAGCTCTTTTTATCTGAAGATATTCAATCTGTGCTCATCAGTGACTTCTTCCCATACTCCATTAATTAGCTCTGCATGCTGCCTGCTATTAGAAACACGAAGAGAACTCCAGATGAACATGTGCACTGCTCCTAACAAAATGAGACTGACACAAGTGGAACCTTTCTGCACTGCAGATGCAAAACACTAAGTAGGACTAAAACTGGGTGTTTTGGGGAGGAAAATGGGACTTCACAGAGGTAAGACTGCAAGTTCCAACAGCACACCTGGTGTTTAAATAATTTTGGTAATAAAATGTGCATGTTGTTAAGAGTGTCAGAGTAGAAAAGGAGTGTATTCTCTGGGAATTCACAAGGAAACTGGAGTCCGTTCTCTGTTCTACTTGAGATGGGGCTCATCACACTCACATTTATCCACCTACAGGGGTCACAGAATCATAGAATGTCCTGGGTTGGAAGGGCCCTTAAAGATATTTAGTTCTGACTCCCCTGCCATGCACAGGAACACCTTCCCCCTGAACAGGTTTCTCAGAGCTCCATCCAAAGTGATTATTGATGCACTTTCTGGAGTTGGTGGACAAAAACCACCCTGTCTAGTGTGCATTTCATAATATCCTAAGACAGAAGTTGAAGATAAAGGCATTCAACTGCATGAATGTGCCTTTATTTTCAACATTTAAAGTGGGGATATAAAAATAAAAAAAGACTAGGGAGCTTTTGTTGGCTAAAGCTAAGCTAAGTTTGGTTTTACTGCAAACACCTCAGTGACCATGAGCTGGCCACAGACCCCTCAGCACCTCAAATCTGCAGGTAGAAGGCACGGACGCCACAGTTTCCTCCATGATTCACAATGACCATGGTCACCTTGGATTGAAATATGGAAAACAGTGTCTGGCATAATAAAGATTAAATTTCCAGCAGAGCTTCACATTACTGATGCAGTAACAACAACAACAAAAAAAAATTCTGTAACTCCTGATGTTTTAAGCAACCAATCCTCTCACATAAGCACAGTGATTTAAAGAAAGTCACCATGCAGCCCCATCATTTCTGAGCACTATGACAAAAGCATATCAAAAAGCCAAAATAGAACACAGCATTTCTGATCTTGGTCGAGGAAAAAAAAAAAAGCAAAGCTTCAGCAACTGCTACAGCATTACACAGAATATAACATTTACTGAATATTTCACCATTTCAGGACTCTCAATCACTCAGCTGGTTGTGGTGTTAGTTCATTGTCAGGCCTGATGCTGATTAAAAATCTCTATCCCAATCCAATTCCCCTCACCACGCTCTTATGGCATATTTGTCTTTTACAAGGGACCTTGATGTCAACAGTTAACAGAGTTTATCCTTCTCCCAGCAGCATGAAGGACCTGACCTGACTGAGGCAGGAGAATGGAGTTACCTTCTATTTCCCCATCAGCTTCTACAGCTGAAAGAGGGTTTGCTGGGAGCAAAAAAAATCTCAGGCACCCCAAATTCTGAATGCTTTAAAGAGTACCTCTTAGTTTGGTCCTTCTGTTGTCACATTTCTTCTCTTTGCCCAGGCTGCCCCACCCCTGGAGGTGTTCAAGGCTAGGATGGAGCTCTGAGTGACCTGGTCTAGTGGAAGGTGTCCCTGCTCATGGCAGGGGCTTGCAACGGGATGGCCTTTAAGGCCCCTTCCAACCCAAACCATTCTATGATATTATGATTCTCTTTAAGGAGAGGTATGAGACAAAACTCTCTCCAAAGGCCAGCAAAGCTCTGCCAGAAGGAGGTGGGCAGAGAGCAGGACCTCTCCCAATTAATTCAGTAGAAGCTGAAAAATATTTACAATTGCTGCATTTGCTGAGGAAAGCACAGGCAGAATTTTTCTACACTGAAAATACGAAGTAGTCTCCTACTACACAAGCATGGATTTCAAATAATGAGCTGATACAATGACTTTTTGTTCACTTAAAGCATCCCTAATTTATAAAGTAGCAAAGAGATTACTTGTCAGACAAACTCTGATCTTAATGCTGCACCTGTCCTTGACTTAGATTAAAAGGGGGGGCTGGAGAGGAAGCATCTATGTTTTTTGGGCTTAAGGGTAAGATAAAGGTGGAAGATTGGTAATAGGAAGGCAGAGATTGCTGTAGCACACATTTCACAGCATCTACCTCAGCTGGCCTTTCTTTATAAAGTCAACACTTCTCTAGCTACAACACACAAAATAGAGAAAACAGAATAGGAAAGGTTGAGCACATGAATTTTACAGATGGAGAACCAAAGGTCAGGGAAGTTAAAACACATGCCAGGGCTCTCCAGTAAGTACATGCTGCAGGTCTGCACCAAAAGCAGCCACTCAGGACCTGAGCAGGATACAGCTCACAGGGATATTTTTCTTCAAGGTAGGAAAAATTATTTCTTCTCTTTTCTTACATATTACGTAAAAATATTGAAAATTAACTTCTGAGTTTCAATTCAGGCAATTTTCTCTCTCCACTGCTGAGGTAAATTATACAAAGTACTTTCTACCTATTGATTGATTGATAACTTTTGCAAACACTTTACTATTATAAACCAACCATGGCCAGAGAAAATGTTCAGACAGTCTGTATTACCTATTCAAATTCATTAACTCTATCAGCCTTCTCAACCTCTCATGTTTGATTAAGTCTCATCTCCCACAAACTGATTAAATCTACTCAGCCTCTTTAAATTAATACTGCTCATTGGTCCAGTGGTGCTAAATGTTTCTAAATGTGACAGTAATCTGGTTTTAAACATACCAGCTGCAGAGCCTGTAAAACCATCTTTAGCAAGCTGGTCATTGATGGATTCACCAGTAGCAAAGAGGGGCTCTGAGTCCTGTCCAGCACAGATGGGCCACAGAAGGCTGGAGGAGCCTGGAGTGCACGCACAAGTATTTCAACAAATTTTGCTCTGCACACACAAAAGCCCAAAAGAAAAGGCCTAAAGGGCAAATGTTAAAAGGAAAGCAGCACATCAGAAATACAGAAATACATGCAAGGCTCCTGAGCCTGCCATTCAGGGGCTGATGACCCAAACACACTGGATGTGTGCCTCAGCTTCAGCTGCTCTACTTGCACATATAGACTTCTAAAAATCTTTTTTTAAATTATTAACTTTTTTCTTTAAATAGTAAGCAAGATCCTAGCTGTCTTTTTAACACAAAAAAATTCCTTCCATAATCACTTGCCTGGCAGTGGGAGGAAGCGAACACGCCACTGCCTGAAATGAAGTTTATGGATAAAAGACCTTCAAGTCTGATGTTATCTAAGGACCTTGGACCCCAAATTCATTTTTAGAAACGAGATCATTCTTAGGCAGGTGAGTTTGCATCCACTTGCACAAATGAAGAGCCCCTGCCACTACCTTCCCTACATGCAGCATAGTCTCTTCTTATGAAATGCTCTGATCATTTCAGCAAATTAATGACAACCAGATGGCTTTTTTTCTTTTTGAACCATTGCTCTCCAACGTGCACAGGGCCACTCACAGTTCCAAGTAGTACCACAACAAAAATTAGAAATACAGAGAGATATTTCAGCGCTGTGTCAAGCTGGGATGATAAATGTGAGAGAAATCTCTTGAAAAGGAAAAGTCTTCCACTGGCCAAATTAAGGATGACTTTGCAGCGAAGAAAACTCCTGATATAAAGTGTTCTTTTGCAAACACCATTTTTCTGGTTTGACCTCTTGTAACAGATATATAAACAAGCATATGCTCATAGAGAAGTTTTTTCTCCAGGGGTTTGTGCTCCTCAGCAATTGGGGAATCTTCGGGGAAAAAGAATTATTAGCGGGTCACAGGAGATTGCTCTTCGTGTTGCTCAGCTGAGCTTTCTGTCTTCCAAAGGTAAACAGCCTTTTCAGCCACAGCAGTAACACGATGCAGGCAATCACCAGTCATGTTGAATTGCCATCAAACCACTGACGTTTAGTAAATTAAAGTCCCCAAGCCATCAGCTGTGCTCAGGGCCCATTTCAACCTGAGGATGTTCCATTACATTTTTTTTTTCAAAGGAACTTCTTTTTTTCAGCCTGGGAAATTGCAAGTGATTGCATTCAGCATCAAATAATAGAAAATTCATACATGCTAGAGAATAGGAATGAGAAGCCTAGAAAACATCAAGTGAAGGATCACAAGGATCTGGTGATGATAATAGGAGAAAAAAAACCTTGATATAGATGTACAAGGGCAAACTGCTGCACTTGGAACCACTGGAAACCAGAACAGCAGCACACTGACTTTGTGAAAACAGTCTAAATTGCTGACTGTGTATCAGTCTGGGGCCTACAGCAGCAATAGAAACTTTCTTTTTTCGCCTTGAAATACCCATTTCCACTGTACAAGCCTGACTGCCCATATAAGCCTCTTATACCTAGAGGCTCCTCAGCCTGACATGCTCAAGATCTGGAGTCCTCAAGACTTAAGGATGCAGAAATACCCCTGCCCATGGGTCTGAAAATCACCTGAAATAACTTGCTCACCCCTTTTTGGTGGGCCTGTCATACATGGAGACTTTTCAGGTGTGCAGCAGCAATCAAACCTCAGCTAAGGGCTCACAGCCACACTCTCCACAGCTGCACATTGAAACTCTAATTGTTATTAGAATTAATATAACTAAGTATGTAAGTCCATATAAATAAGTAATTCATTCAAATTCTAATTCAATTCTAATGAGCATCTTTATAATGTATTTTCTCACAAAACTGAGTCTTCATGTCCTCTTTGGCACACCCAACATACATCAACAGAAGTGACAAATTCTCAGTGGGTTGGTGGATCCATGAGCCACAGACTTCACCGTGAGGTTACAAATTTTGGTCAAACCCTGCAGGAGGAGTCAACTGCACCCTCAGCAACACCTCCTGCTATCACAGGCACTTTTGGGGGTGTCTCACAACTGGGGAGTGTAAAGCCCTAGGCTTGCACTTCTTGTTAGAGATATGCTGCTTTGGCTGTTAGGCTGTAATTTGTTTATTCTCCTTTTTCCAAACTCAAACTCAAAAGGGACTGTCAGGACAGACAATTCAATCTGAACAGGTTGCCTAAATACACTCATCCTGGGGCAGGCCCAGCGGTTATTTGAGGCTGGCAGCTGGCACCTGTGGCCTTGGGAGCGGCGCTTTCGGACACTGATGGAGGAGGACAGCTGGCTGGGCTGGCACGAGGTGCCAGGTTTGACTGATGGAGTGATCCCAGTGTCACAGGCTCGCGGGCTGTCATTAACAGTCTGCGCTTCCTCCGAGCAGGAGGCTCACGCCAGGCGGCAAAGCACCGCCGCCCGGGTCGCTGCAAGAGCAGGGCCTGTCTGCGTGCTATCCCACCTCCCAAAGCCTCACTCAACTTCTTCTTTTTACACAGAAACATGGATATTTTTGAGGATAAGGGGTACAGGGCATGGCAGCACACAGCTGCTGAAAAGCCACTCCTTTTTGCGCGGAAAACTCAGCGGTTTTTATGGATAAACGAGTCGTGAAACATTTTGTTCAGGCTATTTAATTCATCAACTAGCTGGACAGGAAATATGCTAGGATGTTAATTTAACAGAATTATTCCCCTCTCAATAAGGTAAATGTTAGATGAAGATCATTAGGCAGGCTGGCAGCCCTGTCATCCTCCTCCTGCCAAACCCACAACGCGAAGGAGCTGCTAAAGAGGCTCTGGCAATGTGGAGCTTTATCATCTTCCCTGAGTGGACCCTCCTGCTGCCACGTTTCCTGTATTTTTGGAGCTGGTTTAGCTTTGTTCCTTTACCCTACAGTTTCATTTGTCTTTCAGAATAGCAAAGCTATGATTTCAAAAGTCAAACATCCACATGAAAATCCATCAATACATTCACAGGAAAAACAAAGTCTTCTGCCTAAATGCAGCTCTGTGTGTCACATCACAGCCAGGAACCCTATTCCTGATGTGCTATTCAGTTTATTTGACCATCAAATAAAATAACTTTCACAAATTGGGTTAGTGTTTTTCCCCACGGGAAGTGCCATTACTTATAAGTAGATCTTGACCTTACAAATGAACTCCATCCTGCTTTAGGTAGTTTAAAAATGGGCCAGAGTTTCTGGCAGTTGTGTGGTTGAGGGCTGCATTCCCCTTTGGAAAAAAACCCCAAACTATTCAGGTCTTTAAGCAGAAAAATCATTATGATAAAAATATTTCATTTTTTTCCCCCACTCCCAACTCACTACAATGCCTTAAGGAAAACAAAAGTCTAAACAGAGGAGAACCAACACTGCAAATTGTGACATGGAACACTGTAAGGGAAGGAACACTGTAAGGGAACTCTTGCATGAAGCCCTCCCAAAAAGATCTGGCCCTGTATTTTGTCTACAGAAAAATACAAAGTACTAATAAGAGAACTACCTGAATTTTGTTTGTTTGGGTGGTTGGTTTTTGTTGTTGTTTTTTTTTGGTTTTTTTCCCCCACAGAAACTATAAAATAAATCAGAACTGTTAATGATTCTATGATAACAGAACAGTGAACTAATTTTTCTTGTTCTAGTAGCAGATGGTAGGTATTGAAAAGCACCCCAGACTTCCAGGTTGGAAACATTGTAATTCAACTGAATTGTACCTCATTTCTCATGTCTCAGTCCCTTATTTCTAGATGTTTTCCTTTGTCTTAAGTTTTTAAAGTTTGATAACTTCTTACAGCAGGGGTTTTATTTTCCTGGGTATTTGTACAGCACCAGCACAGCCTCCAGCACCACCACACACCCAGTTAGTATGGGAAGGGGGTGAAAGGATACAGGATAAGCTATATTTATTGCCTTTTCCTGATATTTTTACCCATTCAAATCTCTGTGGGTTCTCAAGTCACACTCATCACTGTCAGATTCATTTCTAAATGCACATAAAGCAATAGGATGAACATCTGGGTTGTTACTCATCTGTGTTCTTCCCCAGCATTAGGAATTCTTCTATCTAATGTGGCAGAGCCAAAGCCAATACAGCTCCCTTGTGTTTACTTATCTTCGTGAAAAAGCTACTGAAGCATCTCAAAACTCTCCCCGTCTGGGTCCTGAACAGGCTGCCACATCCCTCCCTGGTTTCCATTCCATTTTCATTCAGTCAGGGCTGCATTAGGTGGTTATTGTCTCATGTCTGAGCCCACGACTGTTCAAAGCCTGCCTCTTCCATGTGGATAGTGCTTTTGTAGAAAAGATAGTAAAATTTATTCAGCAGCTCTTAAAAGTCTACTCACACATGAAGGCATGTGGGGAAAACAGCCTTGCAAAGCTTTGAAGCTCTATACCAAAACATCTGTTCGGGTTTCAAGGAGTTTGCAGCCCAGTTCCCAGAGCTCAGAGCTGGAGGTTGAAGAATCCCTTCAGAGCTCTGGTACAGCTTTTTTCAAACATCTCCCTGCGATCAAACAGAGAGGCTTGAGCTTAAATACAAACTGTAATACCTCTTCCTCTCTCCACATTTTCAGGGCTCTTTATCTCATTCTTCCAGCGGTTTTTCCTATAAAATCTATTCTGATGTCTCAGCAAGGAAGGTGTGGATTTCTTGGGTATCTTCAGTTCGAAAGATGAGGGCCAACTTGCATGTTAGACAACAAATCACACAGTAGCATTTAAACGGACCTTTTAATCAACATAATTACCAGTTATTGTAAAGATAAAAACTTTACAAGACATACAATACATACAAAACCACTTTAAGAATAGCAGGAGTTGATGAGTTCAAAGGTTCACTGAACTTAAATCAATTCACCTAAATCACTGAACTAAAACTGCTACTGTTTGACCTGGGAAAAATAGAACAGGATCCAAGTACCATGCTCTTCCAAAATAAACCCAACTTATGGCCCCAGAGCTTCCTGAGCCAGCAGAGGTTGTCTCTCTGCACATGAGAACCACCAGTGCATTTCTCACAGCCACATCCTGAACCTGCAGAAACTTTCAGCTACCAAATTATTCTGCAGAGATTTTCTTCTGCATGAAGAATGATCTTGCTCTGTATATTTCTGAAGTAATTCAAAGTTTTTATACAATGCTTTCTGATTCTTCAATTATAAGAGAATGAACAGTATCCCCTATTAGCTTTTTCCATATCTTGATTAGCAGACCTTCACCGTCACTCCCCATCACCTCTTATCCAGCTCTTTTCCCATGCACTAAATTGTTCAGCCATTCCTTCCTTTTCCTTAAATTTAAAGCTATTTGTTCAGTCATTTCATCCTTTTCTTTAAATTTAAAGCTATTATCACCTGCCTGGCAAAGAATGGTTTGAAATTTGACTTCTCATTGACCAGAAGAAAGAAATATGCAGCTACAGCATATCTACAGGACAGCTTCCTTCTTTACAGAGATAAAATCTTGAGCAGAAGTGGTAAAGAGAGACCCCAGGTTCTTTTGGATCACACTAAAATACCAAAAACCCTTTTCATGTGGAACAGCTCTGCCACAAGGTCTACAATAACACCTCGTACCACCATATCCATCAGTATTTTCTGTAATTCTCCCCAGAATTACTTGTGCTACATGAGAAATACTTTCCCAATTTTCGCCTCTTTGACTTTTTTCCTTACAGAACCTCTAGGATGAAAACCCCTACGGCCTTCATATTGCTGAGCTTGGAAGTTATCAGCAGCCACAGCTTCAATGAAACAAAAAAAACCTGATGACATTCTTTACAAAGACCACAAACCAGAAGTTTAAAAGATTCTCAGTTTAGCTGTCTAAACTTTAAAGTTTCTTGTGACTTTCTCTCTTTAGAGCAATCACTGAGAAGAATTTCTCATGTGGGTAATTTGATTCTTATCTCTGGAGTGGGTGGAAAGGACTAACAGGATGATTATTGGCCTGACCAAAGGAAAGCTGGGAAGAGTTGAACTCCTCCTCCTGGATACACCAGACAAGCAAACACTCAGGGGGAAAAAGCCTATTTACACTGAAGGACAGTGCTGGCATAGAAACAAGGGGGTGCAAACCAGCTGTGAATAAATACCTGCTGGACATCAGACAACGAGGTTCTATTCCAGTTTTCCAGGGGAAGTAGTAGGGGCAAAAAGTGTTCATACTTCTAAAATGGAGTTTGATCAGTTAATGAAAGGGCTCATGTGATGTGATTGCTTATGATGGCAGGAAAATGGACCAAATGACCCAGGAGGTCCCTTCCCAGACATATATTCTCCTGGTGAGGGGTAAGCCTCAAAGAGTAGAAAGAACAGGTAATAGTAGACCTTGTGTGAAATTCTGGTGAATTTTCCGAGTTTTGTCCAGAACTGCAGGAAAGATGCATTTTCAGTCCAGGTAAACAAGTGAGGCTACTAAAGTTTTATATAAAACCCTACCAACATACTCTTTTTTACACCATTTGAAAATGATCAATTCAGCACAGATAGAAAGCGCACAAATACTTAAAAAAAAAAAAAAAAAAAAAAAAAAAAAAAAAAAAAAAATTACAAAAAATTTTGAAAGGACTGCATAAACCATCTCAGAAAGACATTCAATTGCTTTTCTAAGGGTCTGGAATATTGCACCATCAACAGCAAGGTAGCCTGCACTGGGAATCAGGGATTTTGAAGACCAGAACAAACCATTAGCTCATTTAATTCCATCAGTCACACAAGGCAGTCTCCCACAGTTCATGTAGTAAGGCCATACCTTCAGTCCAACCAAAAGTCTCCCAGAAAGTCATTCTGTCATGATCTGAGTGCATCAAAAGCAAGGAAATGTTCAATCAATGCACAGTTTGCCCTTCCCTATCCAGAAGTGTTCCATTATTAATTTTCCTGTGCTTAATTTGGAGCTGTTGGTTATTCACATGCCTTTCTCCACCAAAATAAAGGCCTGCTATTTGTGCCAGTGATACACAAAACAGAGCAAAGCCCAGTTCTGCAATTCAGTCTGACGGAGAGAACTTTTCCTTGTCCTACTGGAGCAGCCTCCAAGACTAGTGAAAAATCACACTTCTTATTCAGCTACACCAATTTATACCGGTAAGAAATATGACCCCCACAGCCTCAGCAGCAGTTTTCAATAAGGTGCTAAAGGATAATGATTTCCAAGAATATTTATTAATAAAATGCAAATTATAACAAAGCTGATGTCTAGCACTGATCTCACATTCCTTTTTCTCACCTATCCAGCCTATATTCACAGTAATGAAACAAATGTTCATTCTCATATTCATGCTCTGTTCAAAATTTCTGTGCTTCCCTACCCCTCTACTCAGCTGTATCTGAATGATGGCAACCAGATAAAGATAACATGATTATAAAAATAAATCAGAACGGTGCAGAACTGTTCTTTTGGGGTTTTTTTTAAAGTCTACAAAATGAATCCCTTCCCTTTGCTTCATCTCCAGTCACCACAGTTAATAAACTGTGCTCTCTCTCATAAGCAAAGTGATTTCTCTCAGTAGAGAAAGCAGACTATTTCTCCTTTAAAGAGCAAACATTTACACAATCCTCATGGCTCCTAGGATTCCTCACATCACAAGTTTCCTATTTAGAAACCTCCTCCCACATACACACCCCACCAACACACCAGGCTGTGTTGGTGGAAGGGCTTAAAATACAGATTGCCTCCTTCACACAGTCATGCCCTAACCCTTGCACTCTTCTTGCAGACAAAAGAAAATCAGGATTGCTATTTAAATTACACAGCATGCAACAGACTGGAGAAAAACTAGGAATTTTAGCCTTTAAGAGGTGATACGGATTTCCCGAAAAGGTGTGAGGTTTAACTGTGGATGCATCCCACAAGGAAAAGGGAGTGCACAGATAAATCTGTTTGGGCACTTCAGAGAAAATTACAACCGTAACACAAACCTAGAAATCAAACAGCAGTCTGAGGAACGCCACCCTCACATCAAAACACCAGAAATATCAGGACAATTCAACACAGGCCCTCTCCAGTCCATTCTGGTCAGGGAGGTCCATTTTCACTGCTGTAAGAATACCTAACTCTCAGCCAGTAGCTGAAACCAGTATTTGCAACAATTAAAACATCACTAATTACAAAGGAACTCCTGGTAACTGTAGGCTTTACAGGCTGTGCAGCAGCATCTCAGGACAGATGCCTGAGCATCACTCATTGTCCTTCTCTCATTGCCTGTGGGATGAGAACATTAAACGTGAAAGTGCTGCAAACATCAGTGTATTAAAACTGCCTGCTGCAACAGAAATGAACAATTGCAAAGAGCCTTTGTCAAGCCATGTGGAGCACTTTCTAATACTCTAACTGTGTCAGAGGAGCTGACCTGCTTGCATTCCAGCAGGAGTTTGGAGCTGCCTTCAAGTCGCACGCAGGAGTTAAGAGAATGAAGAGCTGCGCTGGAGTTGTTTTACAAAAGCAGCCAACAGCGAGGTCTGCTTTTGTTAATATAATCATTATATGAAAAAGATGTCAAATGCTAGCTTTTATGCCAGCTGAAACTTCGTCTTGGGAAAAATGCTCTTTGAAAGTTGCAATCATTCTGGCTGCCTTCAAACCAGGCATTTTAGACCAAAAGAATCATTTTAGTTTCTTTTTATTTTCTCCTTCACACAAAGCCCAATTATTTCCTTGCTGTAATATGATGGTTCCACCTCTCCATTTGCTAGAGGATGTCCAGCCAACCCAGTACCCACAGTTCTCACCAGGCACCCAACCAGTACTTTAGCTTCCATCCAAACCCATTCTTGAAATACCTTCCCAGGCTCCCAGCAGGAATTTCCCCATCCAATATCCAGTTCCCACCATCTTCTGAAATCCTCTCACTCTACAGCCTCAATCCCTCCTCCTGCTCCCAGTAAGGGTCCTGCCTCAGAAATTACTCCCCTTGACCAATCTTACATAGAAAGCCTTTAAGTCCAAACTCACCTAAAGCATTTTGGTAACAGCAAAGCATCTAGGTGTGGATTATTTTATACCTAAGTGAAATGCACAGGGAGATACAGCCAGATGACCCCAAGCATAACTTATCTTTAAGGCAGTGTGACAATCAGAAGAAACAGCCCAATCAGAATCCCCCGTGGCTCCTCCATTAAGAGGAGACTTTGCCTACAGCAGCCAAGGAAAATTGCATCGCGGTTAGTATGGTATTTCATATTAGCTGTGGGGGTGATACTGAAGGTCACAGCAAGAGCACTGCATCTGCCTAAAGTTTTACTCAAGGAGGAAGAAGCAGCCAAGAAGTTTGTCCAGAAAAGTCTGAAGAAAGCTGCAAGGGATGGAAGAGATCTCCAGAGGAGACTTTAAGCAAGGTGAGGTGTATATGGCAATAAACCTACAGCTCAAAAATCACTCACAGGCAAAAGCACTCAGCTGCTCTCTCCTCCCCGTTAAATCACACTTCCCTCCCACAGATGAGAGCTGTCGGGAGAGCTCTGCGCCAGCCAGGGAACAGCCTGGGATGAGTGGGGAGAGATTAACTGAAAACTGAGAAAGAGGAGGATGCTCAAGATAGCAAGCAGCAGCTCTGCAGGCCAAACAGGGAAGAGAAACTGTGCTCAAAAAGCAGATTTAGAGAACTGGGTGGCAAATGTCGAGAGTCACTGGGGCTTAGGACTGCAAACAGATTTCCTAATGATGGAAGCAATGAGACACACGTTTTTTACCCACACAAGCCTTGGTTCTGGGGTGATGAGTCCTCTTACCCTGGAGCTTCTGGCTTCCACAACCCTGAAAACTAAAATTTTCTCTGAGCTTCATCTCTCATCCATAAATCAGAGTAACAATGCCATGTTTAGCCCCTGGGGTCTTCCTGCAAGCAATACTTGAACTGCTGTAAAAACTATGGAAATACCACTCACGTTACCACAGACGATACCAAGACAGTCACAACAAGAGGCGGTTCTGGTTTTACCACCTTCAAAAGAAATTAAGTCATTTGACACTAAGAATGAAGCACCTCTTTCTTTTTCTTCTTCAAACTAAGAAAGCCACATAACTTCAAATCTGTGCCAAGAGAACAGTTCTCATAGGTTAGGGAAAAAATATGTAAATAACTAACAGAATCCACTGGTGCCAGCCCAGACAGAACCAGACCTGCCAGTGCTTGTTCTGCCCTGAAAGGGGGAACCTACAGGGACTGCTCATGGATACCACAGATCTAAGAAAAACAAACGTGCAATGCCTGTATCACTCGGCTGCTTTAAAACAGTGCCTCCAGTTTAACCCAGAAGGGTCCTCACACCCCATTTGAAACAACTCATATGTGTCTTTACAGTAGATAATTCTTCTCTTTTAAAGAGGGAAGTAAATTAAACTCTGAACCCTAATCACATTAATAGCCCCGCCTGACACTGTAAATCACTGATGCAGCATTTTGTTCGTGCCCATAAATTACTGACACCATGTCCTCCTGCAGAAGACTCCTTCTCCTTAAAAGCATATTAATATGTTTGCACCCCCTTTCCTTTTTAAACACACTGGCTCACACTGTCAGCTTTCCTAGTGCTCTAGGCACCAATTTCAAATTTCATAATCAATGATATAATTTTCCTTCACAGCAGTAATTTGATTACTGCTCTTGGGTGTGACAGGCATTTGTGACCATTTCTGCCTGTCTTCATCTGAAATTCCCAATCTTCCTTCCTTCCCTCCTCCCCGCAAAACCTGTGCAAAATTGATAAAATAACATCAATAAATCAAGGCTTCTGCATTTTCCCTGAAGTGACTGTATTTCAGATTTCTTCTCTGAAACACAAACAAGGACATAGTTCATCTAGTTCAACAGCATGACCAAAAGGGGTATAAAATGATGATGACGTTTTGTGGCAGTTATTGCCAGTTTAGTTAATATGACTGACTGCTTTTCCTGTGCAAGCTGTCTCTTCTAGATTACCCCATCTTTGAAATAATCACCACTACCACCTAACATTTAGTAGTAATTTACTCCACAGCAGCTGATATGACAGAACCCACATCAGCTGAAACAAAATTGCAACATTCAAGGAAAAAAAATAATTAATTCACATTTGTTTCTGACAAGTTCAGAGTCCCTGTTGACCACCAACCTGTACACTTCACTGTTGAGGTACAGTACATTTAGAAATTTTCATATACAGAATCAAAGGAATAGAGTTCAAACTAAAGTTGCCACTTCCTTCCCACTAATTTCAGAAGTTTTAATGAGAGCGAGAACAGGAGGCAAGAAATCTGTGTATTAATCAAGTTCTAAAACAAGCTGCAGAAAGATGCCTGCCCATCCCTCAATCTGGCTGATTTCATCAACCACACAACTCTTAAGGACACTTAAATCCACTTCCATTTCCACAAACATCTGGAGAGACTGAAAGTGAAATGCAGGTAACAGCACCTACTGGTTTTTTTCAGGGAAAGTGGGTTTTTTTCGAGGTTAAGTAATTGATTTTTCTCTTCCTCTACCCCCCCATTAATACAAAGCCTTCCAGAGGCAAGCTGGGGATCATATACACACTCTTTTAGTCAGGGCTGAGTAAAACAGAATTTCTTTGATTTTTTTCCCCTCACTTGTAATGTCAGGGTGAGATAAAATACTGTATGTGTGATACACAGACTTAGACTATGGAAGCTTAGAACAGGTGACCTAATTCAAAAGAAAGATTTCCATGAAAGAAGTAATTCAGGTTTTTTTCTCCTAACTGCTTTTTTAAAGTACCTGATTCAAGATATTTAAAAGTAACTTCTGACCTCAGATTCCATAAAGTATTCTGCTCTCCCTTGAGCTATCTCAGAGCAATCCAATTTTTTTCTGTTGGACAACCACACTGACATAAAAATTTCCATTAAACTTTTATCTGCAAACATGATGCAATGGTGGCAATTTACAACTGCACAAGAGAAAGTCCATAACTGAGACAAAAAGTAAATGGACCATACCAGCAAAAGAATTTTCAACTTTAAGTCAGCTGTTGAATGAGGCCAAAAACAACTGTCCAAACTTTCATATTTAATCGTTGTTAATTTTTTATCCCATGGGAGAAAAATATGTCAAGAGCTTGTTAGGTAGATGGAACCATTAACATGAGGAACCCCCATAAGTCAGATGCAGTTTTTTACTCAGAAGAGTTGTTAATCTCTTCCAGGAGTTAAAGCCCAAACACTCACACATGAATTTTGAAAAGGCTGAAGCAGTAGAACATAACTGAACCAAAACTTTTCTTTGAAAGAGCAGTGCACATTCCTGGAATGAATAATTCCTTCTTGTCTGTTTTATTAATTCCTTCTTCTCGACATTCTTATTTCTATCATAAATTAGCTGCAATTTTCTCTTCATATAAGATGAAGCCTGTGCTAGTAGACAAGTTCACATTCACTGTGAATTACTGAAACATCCATGTAACTTTTTTTCTTGCAGATTATTTTCACAGAAATTCCTTTTAAGTAAGGTAGAAGCAAATTCTTATACAATGCTACAGCGGCAGCACTTTGTTTTGCTCTTGTAGGTTCGATTTACTGAGCTAATAAAGACACTAATCAATTGAACACAAAACGTGATTTTAAATTTAAAATTATCATTCTGACATCAAGCTACATATATGAAGCTTACATGTTGCTTTTGCTCCCAGATGGAGCTGAAAAGAAATAGCAGATCTGACCTAAAAAGCTGCTTTGGGGAACTATAGCAGAAAAGTGGCTTCACATTTTGCTCCTCTTCAATACCATCTGTTTGTTCATGGTCCCTTTCAGACTGAAAAGATATTACCATTTTTCATAAGGCCAACGTGTGAGGAATTAAAAAATAAAACAAGAAAATAATATCTCAAACAGTGGTTGGATAGATATTATTGCAAAAATCTATATCCCCACATCCCTATTTGCCAGAGTCACAGTTTGTGGAACAGAGAGCAATTCAGTATTTCAAAGGAAGCCAATAACCATCATGAGAGCTCCCATGGGTGACGTTACTTAATCTGCAGTTTCATCTTCCAGAGGAAAAAGGAGCCTACAAGGAAAAACTATTTCCATAAACAAGGGTCTTAAAAGCCAAACAGAAAAAAGGTTTTGGGTAAGTTTCAAAATTCAGGCACTTCTGTCTAACAATGCTGGTCATGCCCTTCCTCCCCTCAAAGTTGGGGAATAATTTAAAGGCACTGAACGCTCAAGACTTTGGGAAATGCAGATGCTGGGGAGCATGCTATCAAAAGGGGCCAATAGGAAGAATTTCTTTATTTCTGCATCAGACTCCCTGTGACTCTATCAAAGCAGCGGCAGTAGCTCTTTACACCTTCCAGAGCATGTGCCCCACAACACACCTCCCATGAGCAACTCCATCCCTGCCAGAACAAATGTTAAAGCAGTTTGTTACTCCTCATCCTCCTCTTTGATCATTTCAAAGCTTTGAACAGTAACAGACTGCTGAGGAGAGAGTCAGCAGCACCGACAGGGAGAGAGCATCTGCTACAGCTGATATGCAGCACAGAGACAGCGTGCAAGGGATCTCCATGGGAGGAAAAGCAGAAGGAATTGCAGGCACTTCATCCTACAAGGATCAACAAATCCCACAGACAGACTGCAATCGCATGAAGTTGTTTTGCAAAAGGAAATATGAGAGGAACAGAAGTTACCTGCAATTTCATAGCTCTCACTGAAAATGCAACCGACATTTTTTAGGAGACAGAGGAAAAAGGGCATTTTTTATGTCTATTTGGAGGACATAGGGAAAGCAAGAAGGGAGGAAGATTCTCTTCTGCCAGTTTTGAGACCAGGCATGTGGCTTAGCTAAATAAACAAGGTCTTCAAAAGTATACTGATAATAATTCAAAACTATAAGTAAAATCTGCATTCCACTGGCAAAGCTGTAAAACTTGGCTAGAGACGACACACAGTGCTCTAATCACACTGGCTCCTCAGAGCTGACCCATAAAAGCCTGAGCAATGACTGACAGATGCACTAAAAGTTTCTGACTCACTTTTTGGGGGAACAAGCCACTGATTTGTGTCTGGAAGCTATTCCAAACTGTTCAGAGAGTCATGTAGAATAAACAGCCTTTTGCTCAGCTGCCAACATACCAGCCCAAAAGTTCCACGAGGTGACTTCAGACAGAAACAAAAAGCCTGTGTTTCTACCTACTGCAGCTTGCACTAAATTCTCCTTTCTGACACAGATGATCTCGGTGCCAGGAAAAAACAACGAATTCATAGGCCAAAGGCTCACATCTGCTGCTTGGCTTTGAAATCCTTCCTTGCTTTTACAGACTTAAACTGCAAAGGAAGCCAGAGCCCGGTGCCACTCAGAGGACCCCACTGGTCCCTCTGTGGCCACACAAACCAGCCTGGAGACCCTCACTGCTCAACAGCTTCAGGTTTCAAAGGCTTCCCACACATGGTTACATCGCTGATTCAAGACCTGAATCTCCAGAAATCTCTTGCTGGTGCACATCTGCTGAGTTTAGAAGGTTAAAGGTGCCTCCAAATGTTAATCAGGAAATAGGAAGACAGGTCCTTCCCCAATCCACAAATATCGAATCATAAGAACCACAGAATGGTCTAAGTTGGAAGGAACCATAAAGATTATCATATCCCAGCATGGCAGGGAAACCTGCTAGACCAGTTTCCTCAAAGCCCCACCCAGCCTGGCCTTGAACACTTCCTGGGTCGGGATAACATGCTGCTTTTCCTAGTGAAAAGGAGATTAAATACAAAACTATCTCCTGTGTGAGTCTGTCCAGCAGTTTCTGGCAGAAACATGTTTCAGTCTCAGCCACAGCTTCACCAAACCAAGCACCAGCCTTTACAGCTGAGAGCTCATCCTCCTCCACAGACTGCCCAGGAGCTCCCTCTGAAATGGAAGCATCAGTTAGTTGTAAGGTGTCCCCTCTGCACTCAGCTTTCAGGACCAGCAAAACTTAGTTACCAAATGAAATGTGAGCAAGCATGAGCAGCCTTTGAGCTGTGACAGGAAACCAGACATGGTAATGCTTGTCTTTATTCACACATCACAGACTGACTGCAGTGATTTCAAACGCTTGCCTTCTTTTCTCTGCAATGCATACCATATCATTACCCACTGAGAGGCCACTTTACACTTGGCTCTCCTGCCTCCTTTCTCCTGCTTTGTTGTATAAAGTTATATGGAAAATAACACCTAAGTGGCTTCGCATCCTGCAGGGAAGTAGCTTAAAACATCACTCAGTCTTTCTGAAAATTTTCATGCCACTGCAAACAAACAACAAAAAAAAAGTCAGTCATTATACCTCAAACTTGACAGTTTCTTTTGGACTGAAAACTATAAATTAAGTAAAAAATATTTATTTATTCAAACACATGGGTTTGCTTTCCACCAAAACACTTCTGACAGTTGCAAAGATGACAGTAACCTGTGATACCTGCTCTGCATCACCCTTGTGGCTGTCTTGTTATTTCTGGAAACCCAAAAGGTACCTCCTGAAAAATCAAATCATTCTGTCCTAATTAGAAGCTTCTGAAGAAAAGCTTCCATTGGGATGTACACTTCCCACACATTAAACACTCATTCAGAAAGCAGGAAGCTTTTCTCAGCATATCCTTCAGATGAGAGGTTGCAGGCTTAAAAACACCAGGTTTGAAACCCAAGCAGAAAACTCTGCTGTTTAATAATGAAACACAGCAGTTGCATTTCAGTTTCCAGAGTTCTTCTGGTAATAAATAAAATTGTGACTGCAGCAAGACAGGTTTTGAGAAGCCTCCTCACAGTCATCAAGATTTACAGGACAGGAATTTACCCTCTCAATGCAAACGCTGGGGTGGATAAACACTTTTTCCTCACACGACTGCTATGACAGGAAGGGGATATAACTGCATTAAGGCCACCACAGTCACTTTCCAGGGATGACACTGTCTTCCAGTGCAGTGATCAAACACAGAGTTTGTGAACAATCATGTCAAAATACCTCAAGTGCCACAGGTTCCCCGTGTTCGTCTTTGCTGATGGAACAACAGGAATATTAACTGGGCTGATTTAGCCTTTCTGCAGCAAACTCTCACCACTTAAAAGCACCTCACAGTCGAGGTGCTTCCAAACAATGCAGGTGCATTACTGCTGGACAAGCAGCAGTGCATGGAGGGGAAATGAACACTTCAGACCCTGCTGCTCTTCTCTGATCATCCAATGCTGCTCTTAATGCTAATCTGACCATTTATTAGGGATGTGAGATAGTCTAATGCCCATTCTTGCTAGGCAAGGCGGGGACTACCAGCTACCAAAACACAAATGTAAGGACTATTAATAACTTAAGTTCCAAAGGCACTTTGTATTTTCACTTGTGACAAAAATTTAGTTTCCTTGTACACTCTTCTGCAAAAACAGAACTTGTCTGTAGTAGGCTAGGAACTAGATATGATCCCATTTGGGCTCTAAATCACTGATGCAAACTTTCCGGGGCAGACATCCAGTGACTCAAGATCAACAATCTGACATTGTTTTTGCCTGTGTGCTACCAAAAGCCAAAACACGCTTTGGGACTTTTTGACAGTGTGTGTGGTTTAGGCAGCAAAAGCCTCGTGCCCTGAAACCAACAACACTAACAGTTACATCACATAAGCAGACAGTTTCTTAGAAACACTTGCACTCTCAATTTTCACCTACTTCGAGGGAAGTGACAAGGCTCTACGTCTCACAATCAAAGTACTGGTTCATCTCATGAGGACAATTTATTTTTTACCTTCAGTAAAAGTGCATAATAAGGCAACTCCAACATGTACTTTTATTTAATTAAGCATAATCTACTTGTAACAAAATATAAGACCTCTCTAAAACATTCTGTGTTTCTCCTAGCAGCTTGCAGCAGCAGTTATACAAATTACTGCATCCCCCTGTGCTACTTTCTACACGTGGTGCAAACTGGCATAATTCTGCTGAGTCCCGTTGATTTACAGCCTGTAAATGTGGCTGATCCATACAGTTTCAAGTTTTCAAAATGAGACACTAAAATATATTTGATATGCCCCACCTGAGCAAGATCTGAGGCCAGCTATTGCCATGTGGGCAGCAGGTCCCGTCCCCTCTCCCAGCCTGCCAGGCAAACCCAGCACCAGAGGGGTCCCTTTGGGCACCTCAGCCCCGTTTCACAGGAAGCAGTAACTGCTTCATTAAGGGCTTTAATCACTCACAAATTGCTACAAGTAGCAAAGGGGGAAAGCATGTAAGTTCCTCTCTTAACTGTAATTAACGTGCGATGTTCTGCTCTTAACAACTACACAGGTAGGACTGGAAGCTTCTTGTCCTGATGCCTCAGAGCATTCCAGCTGAATACTTTGTTTGTTGTTTACTCTTTAACTTTTAACTGAGAGGCCCTGAAATATAATCAATGCTCACTTTTGAAACCCTACAATTTTAATTACCATTTTCAGAAACCCTCTATCACATGTTTTATGTACAAATCAATGCTGACCCATAAAGGGAAAGCACTCTCACATTTCGGTATACAAGAAGTTTGCTCTTTAGGAAGAAAACAATCAATTACTGATCATCCAACTGCCTCTGTGTGCGTATCTACTGCGCTTCTGTTATTGCAGATTAGACGTGATTATGTCCCAAGAAAGCAAAAATGCTGTAAAACTCCACTTCTGATTTGTTCTGTGTAAGAATTTATTTCTGTTGTTACTCATAATGATAGATTTTTTTTTTTTAAACCAACACAATGCATTGTTCCCTGTGTAGCAGCTGAGGGGGCAAAAAATAATTAAATCTTGAAACACCACAATTTGATCAATATGTTTTGACACTGCTTCCTTCTAAATCATTCTTAATATGCTGAGATCTGAATGCATGTTGACACATCAAGATACCACTGTGTGAGAGTTGTCATGCATTGAAAGAAAACTCTTCATATATATAACTCTGGTTTTTAATCTGTTGTAGCAGATTATGCCATTAGAAGCTCGTCATGCCCAGATTTTGGGTTTGAGTGTTTCTTTTCATTTCATCATGGTTGGGAGATCAATCTGCAGTATTTTCAAAGAAGCATTACAAAGTATCAGTGAGAAAATTACTGGCTTTAAACACACAAGAATAATGCTTTCCTAATTAACGAAAGAGGCATAAAAAGCCCAGTGACAGACATTGAGAGAAAAGATGTGCCAGGACATCCACGTTCTCTACTTTCAGTTCATCAGGGACAGGCTGACAAAATGCTGAAGAAAAAAGCTACCTTAAATTGCTGTTCAAAATCATTAGCTGAATTAGAAAAAGTAGTGTATTTGTACACAAATTGGTGTATCAGGTACATCTCAGCCAACCTGCTGAAATCAATTGCATTTACACTGGCCACTCAGAAAAGATGAATTAATAGGTTTATATTTGGGATTAAAGACTTGAACATAGTAAGAGTCAGCCCAACTTCCTACTCCCTCTTCAAAGGACCTCAAACTGTTCATCACATGCGGGCCATGTCTGGCAGCAGGCTAAAGAACAGCCATCCTGTGCTAACATGCAAACCAGAGATTTGCACAAATATGAGCAGCTAAACTTAGAAACAAAAGGGATGTGTAAGTACATACAGGCTATGGACCCTAAACTGAGCACAAACTTGCGTAAATCTTATTACTTTAAAAAATCAGGTCACAAAACCAGTGTACTCTCAGAAACAAGGCATGTTTCATAGTAAATACTCCAATATTTTTTGCAGCCTAAATGACACCAGCTCTGTTTGAAGTCCCATTACTCCCTAGCCCTAGGAAGTGAAGTACAGCTCAACCAAAGCAGAGAAAAAGTCATTTCTTTTCAGAGGAGAAAATGAAGAAGGAAAAGGAAAAGAGACCTCTGAAGGAAGTTTAAGAGTGAAGAGAAGGCAGAAATGGGGTCTTGGGCTGCATGATCAGCAGGCAGGCATCAGCTCCAACCAGGAAAGGAGCAGAGCACTCCTGAAGCCACAGCAGCCTGGCTTGGCTCTGCAGTAATATCCCACTCTTTACCTTCTCCTCCTTCTCCAGCACTCAACCTTGCATGTTAATCCCTAGAATCCTCCTTATTTAATAAATGCATTAAAGTCTATTGATTTTCAGTGACTATGAAAGGTCAAGTCAAAACAAAGCAGGAACATTTTGCAATGCATGGGGCTGTAAAGAGGAAAAAATTCCTAATGAGATTAAGTGGTTACTGTGCAGATTGAAGAGAAACCTCAGCCAGCCAAATTCATGTCTGGTTACATGGATATAAGCAAAGAGCAATTCCACTTGGGCCAAAACATCAAGCAATACTCTCTGTGGTCTTATCCTGAATTTATATTTGCATACCCAGGAGACAAATTTTAATCTCAAAACTTCAGACATTATTAGTATTTGTTTAAAGGCCAGGAAAGGCTGCTCTAATCTTTCACTGTGACCACCTGTTCCATACAGACCAGAAGATGGAAGCCAAAAGCTTCATCACCCGTTTCGCAGTGGAAGGGGGATGAAAAGTGACCCCCTTCCATACTCAGGGTATCCCACATCAAAACAGGCAATGGCAGGGAAATGAGAAGCAAGTATATGCCTAATTTTTAGTATCTGTGATATGAGATCTTTCATAGAAGGTAATTTATGCAACAGTCACATTTTCTTTTCCCAAACTTTCTCATTCCACCCAAACCTACCCACAATGAAAAATGATGCTGTGATTAGAGGCATGCTTAATTACTTTCCAGCAATAAAATTTTACGAACCAAATTTTTTTCCTAGCCTGTGTATTTTCTTATTTATTTTTATATATTCATAAATATGCAAAGCCATTAAGATTATTATTAATTGCAGCAGAAAGCAATTAGGTGGCTTTCCACAATAGCAGTCTTTGAAACTGCAATGTGTATTCACTGTTTTTCCAGCACCTGGCTTCAATTATTTAGCTCTTTGAGGATCTCTGTGATCATGATATAATGAATGTTCTACTTAAATAGCATTGCTACCTAAAAGAAAGAACACTGATGTATTACTACATTAAGCTCAACCGTGTAGTGACTTGTGTCATATAATGAAACCTTCACAAAGCTGACTACCTGCAGAGCCTCACACGGTTCACAATGTTAGCAAGCCACATCCTCTTTTTGGCCACAAAGTTGTCATCTTTTCCTTCCCCCAAGTAATTCCTCTTCAATCTTTTCATAATATTTTACACCAGTGATACTTAATTGCCAAAGTAATATTTTAAAAGAGGCTGATCCAACTCTCCTCTCCCATGCACACTGGATGAAAAAGGGTGTGCCTGCAGCAGGGAGAAACCATTTATAAAATTATGGACACTGCACACCATAAAACACCCAGAATCTCGTTAGCAGGCTGCCTTTACAGGAGTTACTCCTCCAGAAAGGAAAACACTTTTTGAAGGTCAGCAGCCTGACCTCACTGGTGTTTGCAGCACTGACTTCCCCGGCAGCCACTTAGAGGATGCTTTCACCATCTCGCTTCAGTAAGTGGTGGCAGCCTTCGTAAAGGGCAGGATGTTGTTACAGCTTGCAAGAACTGACATTAACTTTTAGCCTAAGTGGTACATTTTACCTCCAAAATGATCATTTGCTTTTGAAAGCATGCGCTTAAATCATTTTAGCTGCACCTGACCTTACTCCCATTCCGTGCTCCTCTCTGCCACGGGCTCCCACAGGTGTCAGTGCCCACCCCTCCCTCACAGGCCTAATACAAGAACTGAAATACTAATTTGGTAACGTTTTGCCCAATTATATTGCTATCCTTTATATTTATTCAACGTGCTAATGGAAAGGCAAAACTCTGGGCAATGAGGAAATGAAAAGCACAGCGACAGGGCAGCACGGAGGCGGCTGAAGTGAACACTGAGCAAGGCAGCACGTGGAGGAGGATGGCTCCCAGGAGGGGATAAAGGAAGGAAATTGCCAGCCCTGCATCAAGCCAGCAGCAGCAGCAAGGCACAGGCATTTAGCCTGCACCATTCCCACAACCTGACTGCGTGGGAGACGTGAAATGTGGCAAGTGCTCCTAGAAATCTCCTCAAGTCTCTCTCGGGATTTGGCAGAGTTTTATTGGTTTCTGCTCTGGTAACAGCAAAGCCAGCTGAAGGCACACCTGGGCTGTGGGGAGCATCGAACTTCAAAAATTTACAGCGTCAGGGGTGGTGCTGCTCCCTGCATGCAAAACACAACTTTCATTTCTTCAGAAGTGCTCAAGACATTTTTCAGCCTCAGCTGCGTAAAAAACCCTTCTAAGCAGCTCACCTACCACTGGCCTTCCCTCTGTGAAAACCTGAGATGTTCCTAAAATAGTACAGTAGTTATTCTGCAGTGCTATCCAACTTTGATCCTATAATCCCCTCCACGAGAGGGGACCCTGGCACCAGCGCGCGCAGCCCACTGACAGCACGGGAGCCACCCACAGAGCTGCAATTTCAGGGGAAAGGATTTAAGGAGCTGGTTTGGGGAGCCCTGTACATGGACAGCAGGAGAGGGGACTTGTGGTGGTTCACTCTAAATTGAGATGTAAATATGGTTTTCCCTTGTTGTTCATTCAAATTATACTGATGCAGACCCCCTACCTCACGTGACACTACAATTTAATTTTAGGGTTGTATAACATTATTGAAAAAACATCACATTCCAGTCAATTTTTTTTTTACTAATGCTCCTTGCATTATTCAAAAAGAAAAGCAATAAAAAAATTGAACAGGAAGAAAATTTAAAGAAATTTTAAAAAAATAGAAATAAATTCAAAGTTCTATCTGCTTGCCCTAAAGGCTTATTTACTTATCTGCCTCTTGTTTGGAAAAAATACCTGTCCCACAGAAACCAGCCTTCAGAAGGGGGAAAAGGCATTCCAGTCATTATGGTATCAAGCTGGAGTTCATCCAGCAAAAATGCACGACATGAGTAAATGCAGTGATTAGCTAAAAAGAGACAAGTGAATTAGCAGACAGCATCCCTACTGCAACAACTATTTTTTGCTGCATAATACAAGATACCAAATTTACTTTCCAATTTGATTTATAACTTCAGAACTAATGCAGCAATTAAGTACAAAGTGACAAGTACATTTTACTAGCAGCCGAGATTTTAATTTAAAAAACAGAAGTAAACACAAAGCTCTCAAAGTACTTTGAGAAATAAGGATCTAGTAAGAGGTTAATATTGTTAAAATCTTTCGCATTGGCATATGAAAATTTAACACCTTAGGAAAGAACCAAGCTGAAACTGAATGCTATAATCAAATCCTGGTGACATCATTTCTGCTGAAACAATTTGGAAAACCAAAGAGATTAAAGCTGAGATCCATTAGTAAGATAGTAAGTGAACATAAACATAACTTCTGCAATTTCTGCTGATTCAATTTTGAAAACCTACAAGATTAAAACTAAGACCTACTTATAAGATGGCAAGCAAGCACAAAGTTATTACTCTTCAAATCACGGAACTTTTATATGAAAATAATCAATGAGAAATCACATTAAAGCTGCTTTTCACGGTCATCAGATTATTTGGTAAAGATGCTAACAGAATTAAATCCCTCCTGGTGTGACAATATGAAACAAATATAACATTATCCAGATCACAAAAAGCTACATTCCAAGATACCAGTCAAAACCCAGAATCAAACTTATAACGCAATTCAACAAAGTTTTATTAAATTAGGCCCAACTGTGGAACAAGAGACTCTGTCCTGTGTGCTGGCTGTTCCATACCCTGGCAGGTTGGGATGCTGCTGGGAAATCAGCCAGGCTGATTACTGTTATAACAAATCTTTTATTTGGCTCCTCAGACCGCTGATGTCAGCTCCTCCCACTCTTAAAAGAGCCCATGTTAGATTACAAGTAGGAATGAAGGAGAAGTCAACCTATTAGTCTAGTAGGAGTCCACACAAACTTTTCCCTAGGGGAATTAAGTACATCAGATAACACGGAGCAAGGGAAAGATGGGGACCTTCCTTTGGGATCATCAGCAGAGGGTGGGAACAGGCCACTGAGGCCTCCAATTCAGCTCCTCCCCCAGTGCAATAATCCCTAATCCAGACCCCAAAGCCCCACACAACTCCTGCTTCCCCCCTTCGCCCTGCTGCAGAGCAAAAACCCAAATACACAGCAGTGGGGAGTCCAAACAGGCAGGTACAAATCACCTGCACAGACACACCACCTAACAGCTGAGGTAAAAATGTGATCCTGACTTCTCAGCAAGCAAAGGAAAGCAGCTGCTTCAAGCCCCCAGAGCAGCAATCAGATCCCCACTGGTGGAGCCCAAAGCTTACAGCAGTGCTTGAGAAGCCTTCCTGCTGCTCAGGGATCCTTCTGCTCGCCTCAGACCACAGCAGCAATCTGCAACGAGAGCAAATTCTGCAGTTCAAAAGTGTCTGATAATTCCACCACTCCCTGCCCTCCAGCCTGAGATTGCAGATTTTTTTTTTTCTGTGATTCTAATAGCACTGAATTAAGACACAGGTTCTGGCTGGCAGCCTTGAGTGACCTTTTTAAAGGCCTGAAATAGATTTAAACTCAAAGTCCCTGGCAAAGGAAGCCTGGCAGGCTGCTTTTACATGGCCAGACAGGGTTCAGTCACAGCAACACCCCCACAGACCAGATAGGATGAAAAGGGCAAGTCTCTCAAAATATGGCTCTGACTTTGAAATTCAGATGACAGGGCTTCTGTACCTACGGCATTTGACAGTTCTGTAACACAGCAGCTCTGGTCACCCCTTGAACAAAATTAATCAAAGTTTCCATAAAGACAAGCTTTTCCAATTCTGCCCTCATAACTTTGCTGAAGGGGTCCATGGGTTCCAGAGCCTTTAGAGGGAACAGGCAGATTGAAGCAAACGTGTCACTCCTGCAGCCCAGAGCTACCAAAGTGAGTTTTCTCCTCCTTTTTTTTATTTTTAAAGTGCATAATTAAATAGCATGCATCAAATCCAGCCATGAAGCAAAGAGAACTCAGAACATACAGCTGAGCACAGAATAATTAGTTATAAAACAGTCATCTCCTCAGAAAAATAACATAACTGGATTAGGCAACTCTATTAAAAGTCCAGAGGAGGGAGGATTGATATGATGGTTTAAGTATTACTACCCAAGTTAAACTTGAAAAACCTTGCAGCAATGTAGCAGAGATGGGCAGAGACCAGCATGGGTGGCACAAGGCAGCTCTGTGCCCCTATATGGCACTGCACCTCTGCTCCACGGCTGCACATGCACATTTACAGGACATAAAATATTCAGGGGAACATAAAACATCCAAGGGAATCACTACCCTGTGCAGAACACCCCCAGGGATTTCTCATCTTCTGACTGTCAGTTTAAGCCACAGAGGAAGATGGAGAAGGCCAACAGAAAGGGCAAGGAAGTGGTGGGCAGCTGCGGGAAGGAAGACACTGTCCTGAGCGTGGTGCAAATCTCCAAACACGGAGCAGGAGTGGAGCAGTCACCACAGCAGGGCCTGCTCCAAGCCCCTTCCCCTCCCAGCTCTGGCTGGAGCAGTGGCACCCAGACACGGGCAGAGTTAGCACAGCTGTTTCACAGATCACCCTGGAGCTGAACTGCAAAACCACAATGAAATAAAACAGGACGTTTGTTAACATCCAGCCTGACACCTCGCTTTTACTGGGCAATCTTCCACTTTGCCAACCCAAACCGAGAGCCAGGGAAGCCCTAAAACAAACCTGCAAGGAAGCCACTTAAAAACCATCACACACCAATAATAGAATGAATTTAATTCCATGTCAGGAAGAGATGAAAAAGGCCAAATATAATGGGAACCTACTGTTTCACACCAGCTTGTGAAACACCCAGCTGTGTCAGGGGAGAGGACTGTTCAGCTGTGTGGGGTATTTACTGCCACTATGACACCTGAATAAAAACCCATCACTTCCAGGATCACACTGGTTTGGTTATCTTTTAATTTACTGTGTTTTAAAATCACCCCTGAATCACCAGGTTATCACTTCAAAGCACAAACCCTTGTTCTTTTATACCTTCCAGCAGCACCACGGTGCACACTGTACACATGCACCTGTCCCCTTGTGTGCTTCCCATCATAAATAAAGTTATTAGAGCAGCTCTTCACTCACAGCTCAGGGCCACTCTGTACCAAGCCCTGGACAAACAAACAGAATAGCCTCTGTCCTGGGCAGCTCCCCACCTCATCATCTGCTCCTGTCCACATTAATCTCACTTTAACAAGGCAAAACCAGTTCTTATTCCTGCGTCTGCTGCAGCACTGAACATGACATTAGTACTTAACAGCAGCTTTAACTCATTTTGTCTAATTCGAAATTTCAGACTAAAAAAAAGTTTAAAAAAAAAAATCTAAGTTCTCAGTAACTTTTGCTTTCAGAAAGTTTCAAAGTGAGTGAGATCCATTTAAAAAACAGAGACAAAAGGCCTAAAGGGCACGGACTGAAAAAAAAAAAAAAAAAAAAATAGAGGCTGTAAAAGTCGTATGACAAATGTAACTGAAGCCAGCACCACTAAATGAGTAAAAACCATCCAGCAAAAAAGATTGTGTAAGGGTAAAAATGAAGTGTGATAGTCGTGTCACCTTTGGGGCTTCAACGGATGAGTAATGAAAAGTCCCGGATTAGAGCTCATAGAAAACAGGGCTGGAAGGGACCTCCAGAGGTCATCGAGTCCATCTCCACACCCCATGGCAGGAGCAGCTCTACAGATAGCACTCCTGACAGATGTTTTCCTAACATATTCTTAAAGACCTGCAATGATGGAGTTGCCACAACCCCCATAAGCAATCTAATGGTATATTTCATCCAGAAAGTTTTTGTTACAGAAGTAAATCTCACTTGCTGTAATTGAAGCCCATCCTTATTCACCTCATCCCCCAGGGACAAAGAGTGTTTTCCCTTCCCTGTGCAGCGAGAGAACAAGGCAGGAATGTCATTTCAGACTCAACCACTGCATTCTAACTTCTGCCACTGCTGCTCCCTCTACTTTATTTGGTTTTTAATCCTGATGTTTTGGATGGCATACTGAAAGTAACATGTGGTAGCAGGATAGAAATTTTAGCTGATCTGTCTTATGTACAAGAGTAACCATTTGTAGACAAGAGGACATGGACCTGCTGGAGTTTGTCCAGAGGAGGCCATGGAGATGATCACGGGGCTGGAGTACCTCTGCTGTGAAAACAGCCTGACAGAGCGGAGGTTGTTCAGCCTGGAGAAGAGAAGGCTCCAGGGAGACCTTTGGGTCCCTTCCAGTGCCTAAAGGGACTCAGAGAGCTGGAGAGGGACTTTGGAAAAGGGCAAATAGTGATGGGACAAGGTGTAATGGCTTTCAATTGAAACAGGACAGGTTTAGCTGAGATAGGAAGAAATTCTTCCTTGTGAGGTGGTGAAGCCCTGGCACAGGCTGCCCAGAGAAGCTGTGGCTGCCCCATCCCTGGACATGTCCCAGGTCAGGCTGGACAGGGTTTGGAGCAACCTGGGATGGTGAAAGGTGTCCCTGCCCATGGCATGGGAGTTGGAATAAGATGAGCTTTAAGATCCCTTTCAGCCCCAACCATTTTCTGGCTCTATGTTGATCCTCTCTTCTCTGTAAAGACAAAGAGAGAATCATGATTCTTCCTCCCATGACCACGGAGCTGGTAATTCTGTGAGGATACTGAGTCCAGCAATTCTCATCTCTCTGACCCTTTCCCCTTCAAGTCACAGGCTCTGCCAGTAGACAACACTAAAAAATAGGAAGGGGGGAAGCAATAAAAAAAAGAGAGAGGCAGCTGCTGACCATGTTTTCAAGGAACAAGTGTCTAGGTAAACACAGGAAAAAAGCAAAGTTCTCCAGGGACCTGAAAGTTGTTGGCTTGATGCAGATACTGCCTGGGAAACTACAATGGATTGTGCTATACAGGATCTCTTGTTTGACCTGTAATATTACAGCATTAAGCGTGAGTCAAGCAGGCTTTTGAGAGCAAGGAAGCAGGAGCTGGTGAAAGAAATATTCTCTTAATAAACACAAAATTATAAGCCAGTACTTTCTGGGTATTTATACAAGACAGCAACACCATGGGAATGAAAGCTGTGGGGGTCTTTTTGTTTGTTTGGTGAGGTTTCTCTGTGTACTCAAATCCAAAGCTTCACATCTTCAAGGCTGTTCTCCCCAGTTACGTGTGCCAGCATCTTTTCTATGATGAGAGCTCAGATTTTTGCTTTGTCACACCACTCAGACAGCTATGGTATTTCTAAAAACCACGAAATATCTTGGAATTCATAACATCAGTACAAGCACTACCAACAGGAGACTTCCTAAGGGTATCTCTGACTCAAACTACTTTTCGTTTATTAATCCAATGACCTGCTCTGTTTCCTAATGCCAATTAAATATCCAAGAAAAGAGAAGAAGGAGGGATGTAAAAGTTGTTACACTTCCCTTATGCCTTCCAGGCAAAAGCTTGTCCCCTTTTCTGAGCCTTTTATAGTCTAGGCAGGTCTCACCAGCATCACCAGCCAAGGGAGAGCTCTTGCCTAAGGAACTGTCTGCCTAAACTCCTCAATTTATTAGAGCTTACAGACATCAGGGAGAAAAGAGGTGCAGTCAGAAAAGATAAGTTGCAGAAGAAAGAAAATAAAAACCGTCCATTATACACACAAGCCTTGACTGCAGAACTGAAAGTTATGCAAAACGAAGGGCCCTGATCAATCATTAATTATACCACGGATCTCTTAAAAGCCATACATTCACTTCACCAATCTGACAGCCACAGCCAAGATGATGTGGTCACTCAATCCCACAGCTTCAAAGCACACAGTAACAAGTTTCTCCCTTCTGGATCAGTTCCTTCCTCTGATCTCTTTAGTTGCATTGACTTAGTGCAATTAGGAATACACATTTAGCAGAATCGAAATTAATGGACCTACATAAAAGAAGTGCCTGGCTCTCTAAGCAATCCCAATGCCAAACTCCTTAGTAAGGAGGAAAAATTTCCATTCAAAGTAATGGGAATACAAAACACTTTAGTCTTGGCCCTTTGGGATGGATTTTTAGAAGAAGCTGCTTCTATTTTGGTACCAAAGCAGGTAGCCAGACTTTGCTAAGTAGTAACTCTACTTCCACACTCTCCAGGTGTTAAGCCCTTACAAAACATATAAAAGGAAGTGGGTTTAAATGTGCTGCCATACCTGTGGTGTTTAATGACCGATCTTGAGGCTTCTGGGGAAAAAAGGGGAGGAAGGTAACAAAAACCTAACTGCACCTGTAGTCTGCTTTCCTTGCTTCAAAGTGGACTTCTTTTACCCATCCAAAAATTAGACTTGTCCTACTGTTCTAGCTAAGAAAAAGAGATAAAATGCCATTTGCATGAAGATATCTATGGCAGCTTGTATCCCACTCATCAAAATTTTAACTGGATATTGACATGCACAAAATTAGATGTTGTTTTAAAAATAATTTAAAAAACCAAAACACAAGACTCCTGCCATGTTCTCTGAGCTCTTTTCAGTCAAGACTTGCCTTTGAGACAATTATGGCTCTTAATTAACAACTAGTCTTTCAAAAATTAACAAAGGAAAGCAGTACTGAAGGCTATGGATGTTACAAAGAGAAACAAGAATAATGTTGTTAGGTTTTTGCTATGCTAGATGAAACATTACTGTGCCAGAGGCACAAGTAATGGAAATGTACTTTTATATAAATCTCCTTTCTTTGCTTGGATTATTTTAAATGACTCCACTACAGTGTATATTAACCCAGCCACCAGCCTTCCTGCAGTCAGCTTTCTTTTTACAGTTTATTAGGAACACAACCATCGTGGAATCGCCAAAGGATGGTGAGTATCATCACACTCTCCCTTTGTTTGTTACACACACAGAATGGTCGTGCAGGACACTGAACAAAAACAAATTCTGGGAGGCAAATCTTCTGTCCTTGTCACCACACATTCAACTCTTTGCATTAGATGTGACACATGAGAAGAGTTCGCTCGCTCTCAGCACGGCAGCAGCTCCTTTGGCCTTGGCCAGAGGTTACAATGGACAAGCACCTGAGAACTGCAGCTGTTTTCTTCCCCTCTCCTCACTGAATTGACTTCTAAAAGCCTTTTTTTCCAGAAGCTGGAGTTCACACTATGACTGCTCAAGCTAAAACACATCAGAGGTCAAGTCAGAAACACATTCCATATTTCTCAAAAACACCTTTTACTGTTCCTTCCTGATTTTACCCATTTGTTCCTGCTCTATCCCAAAGCTGTGCCCAACACTGAGCAAACACACAGTTACACTGCTACAGGGGAAAATACTGCCCTTCCTTTTCCCAAATTAAGGTTACATGTTGCGAGGCTTCACTCTCCCAGAAAAGTAGGACTGTGTGAACACATGACAATATTCAAAACCAAGAGCTAAATACCTTATCAGTTTCTCTTCCAGTATGTTGCATTCAACACTTTTCCTGGTTCTCCTACCCTAGAGCAGAGATAGCAGCATCCTACTTCCTCTGCAAGGGTACAGGGGAAGTTCAGCATTTAGCAATGGTGAGAAAATTGCTTTCCATCCCTGAGGGAAGGTGCTATAGAAGTGCATTCAATTGAGTTGTACTTCAATCCAGTTTGCTGGAGCTGAAAGAAAACAAAACACTTTCAAAGTTAAAGGGAAAGCCAGCATTTATTTTATTTTTATATGTGCATGTACATATATATACACACGTGTACATAAAAATAGTTTCATATAAATATATATATATATATGTATGTTTGGATAATGTATTTTATTTTTGTGTATTGGCATATATATATACACATACACATCTACACCTAAAAACACACACAAAGCCTGAAAATTTTAGGAAGTGAAATTTCTAAGGAGAGCACTTATAAGGACAAGGTTAGCATAAGGCAAGTTCTGCCAGGCATACAAAAGCATACACTGTATGAAAAAGAATAGTTAAAGGCATTTTTTTCTACTATCATCTTTTGTTTTTTCCTCAGGATATGAATAAAACAAACTCAAGCAATTAAATCATTACCTTGAGGAAAAAATAAAGCAGTAATTGTGCTTAATCCTCTGAGCTGCTGTGAATATACCTAATTGACTTTGACTACGAGAAAATGTATTTTTTTCCTCCAAAGCTGACAAAGGTTAGATTCAAAGAAACCAAAGTGACTCCAACAGTACTTTCCTTTAAAGAGAGGAAAAAAAATAGCCCCTGCTGTGTAATTATCTAAAGGTAAACAACCAGGAATGCCCACTGCAAGATGTACCTGTGATTTGTAATGCTGAAGAGCTTCCAGAGGGGAGAGCCTGCAACAAGTGCTCTCCTCATCTTTATCTCAGACTTCTGCATAAGGCGAATTGCAGGGTGGGGAGCTCAGTTCTCCCATTTAAATTCTGCAGTGTCTGTATTCAGTCTCTGGAAGTTGGGTTCACAGTGTGAAAACTCGTCAGCTACACTAAACAAGGCAGCAGAACGGGTTCAGACCAGCAAATTCCAAACCCACTCCTCTCTGAGCTCCAGCACCTCAGAAAAATGGGGCGGATGAAAGAGCCGTGGGCGCTGCTGCCAGCAGATCTGCCTGAGCTCCTTGGCAGAATTGTAGGGGCAACTCCACGCAGGGATGAACTGCTCTGGAACAATCTCTCTAATGCAGCTGACACAAACAGGCTTTCCTCCAATGCCAGGGAAGCATGTCCCACGTTTGGTTCTTTTGCATGGGATTCCTGCCGACAGCCCCGCGACATTTCTGCAGGGGGGTTTCTGTCTAAGGGTGGTGCAGGGGTCAGTTAAGTCGTGGGAAAACATGAATGGGTGGGGAGGCTCCAGAACCAATTTCCAGGCCAGACTCTCTCAAGGGCACTCCTGTAGAAATGCGGGCAGGTTTCTGTGGGACACCAAAGAGCTGAGGAAGCAAAAGACTTGTTTGCCTCTGGAAGAGATTCCTAGAACCCTTCCAGAATTCTTGGTTTAACATTTCAACACTCAGTGATGCACATTTCCTCAGTGATCAAAATAAGGACAAGCATTTTCACAATTTTTTACACGTACCAACTAAACACATATTCCCTGGTTTCAGAGCAAAATGACGTCAGTGTTTGTACCCAGGACCTCAGGAAAGGACAGGACAGACGTAAAGTAAGGGCAAAGGCTGCCAAAGGTTAATCTCTGAGATCAAAGGGAATGGTGCCATAGGGAACATCTCTGCTCAATCCCTGAGATCTCAGCACTTTGCACTGAGATTTAGTGCCATATGTACTCAGCAGTACATACAGTGTTGACAAAGCTTTCATTTTTAAACAAATAAAGGCCAGAAAGTACAGATTTCCTTAACTCTCACGGGGCTTCAATTATGCACTGCTGCATCTACCATGTAAGCATATTTCCAGAGCTTCAGCACTTGACATTTTGAGACAAAATGTCATGAACAGTATTTGTGAATCTCTCTCCATCTTTGCCCCTCCGCCCCTGAACTTCGACTTGAAATCTCTCAAGGCATCAGACCACTGCTTCAAACTACCCTTTTCCTTTTCTTTCCTCAAATTCAGGATTAAAGACAAGACAGTATCTTGCAAACAGTTTGCTGTAAGTCTTATATCAAGAGCTTTTCTTCTCTAGTCTGCCCACTACTGAGCTAATCAATGATTTTTCTGCTCATTAAGTACTGCTGGTGGAATCACTCTTGCCTATCAGGAAGATTCTCTGCTGGCTGTTTGCTTAACCTGCCTTTTCTCTTTCCAGCCCAGGACCTCTGAAAGAAATCAAGGGCTCCTGCTCAGAGCACTTTGGCCTTCACATTGTGCCAAACCTCAGAGTCTCTCAACTGGAGACTCATGCTCATCCTCCTCAAATCTATCCTCATTTGCTGTGCCCTGAGCAAGAAATGAGAGGCCAACAGGAGGCACAAAAATGAGTAACAATTTTCAGTGAACTTCTGGAATGCCTTGGATGTGAAGTAGGGACATAGGAAACTGTTTTGTCAAGTTAAGCCAGCAAGAAGAGGGAGTTTAATGGTATCGTGTGTGTGTGACAGGTTCTTCCACTGGCACATGGATTTATCATCAAACTGAAGGAAGACAGTCATTAATTTTATCCCACTATTCTGAGCATACAGTTGTGGTGAACCCACCTCCTGAAAAGTAGATTTCAGATGCATTTTCTCCACCTGAAGATGGAGAGAACCAAAGTCCCAGCATCCTCTTGTTCTTATCTGATGCAAATATGCTGCTTTCCAATTTCACTCTGCTTTTCTGTATTTTATCTAGTTTGCCTCTAATTGTTCAGCTCTTCCTGAAAGGTCAATTGCTCCTCATCCAGCTGATGGCCTTCCAATAGAGTCTGAACTGATTATTAGCCCCTGCCTACTTGTAAGAACTATGGCAAAGATGATGTTTGGCATTATTAAGATGTGACGTCCTGTCAAGGATGCCTTCACAACTGGAAGAGCTAACGTGACAGTTCTGAGCTGGGAGAAAAAATAATAATGCAACAAAAAAAGTTGCTTTTCTTCTTCTTCTCTAGTATTTGCCCTGTGCTGTCAGGCTGCACGAGAGGCATCTGTTACCCAGGGCCCTGAAGGAGTCCTTCACAAGAGTGACTCTGCCTGCAAAGCAAATGGGAGGATTTTGAAGATGGCATGTGAAAAGCTGCCGAAGGTCTTAGAGAAATCAGAAATCTTGGCTGTAAATCTCCTGAGAGCTGACCCGGGGCATACGAAACCACAGCACTTACGAAACACAAAGCAATCACACTGAACTCTCTTTCAGCCATTTGCATTTTCAACAATTTCTCTTCAGAGAGATGCCCTGTGCCTACGGGAATATTTGCCTCTGTTCACAGCTGACTTTTAATCTAAGTTAAAATCTGTTGGCTCTTCTTTTACAGTTGACAGTGAAGTTGTGGCTCTGCTAGATAAGTGTTCTTTTCTGTTGCTTTTTGTATGAAATTCCTGGAAGATGTGGCCTCGAACACCAAGATGTGGTCCCAGAACACCAGGGCAGAAATAAAATAGTGTCACTATTATTTAAAGTGCTCAGCAATTCCCACTCTGACAGCAGTTGCTGAATAAAGATGCTCAGTCTGGCCAGGAAAAAAAGTACCAAATAGCCTACAAATGTTATTTATAAAGCTTGAAATTCACAAATATGTATTAGTCCTTCAGATTTGTTACCCTGATGTCTAGGATTAGTTCTTCGGCTTTCGTTTTCGTTTGGGGTTTTTGTGTCACATGGGGACTTTACTAAAGTGATCAATTTTAAATATAAAAAATAGTTTAGGACATGTAGAAGTATAGCAAGAGGAACATTTTCTAGAAGGCAAAGCCAACTCTTTATGATTTTGATACTGGTTTTTTCCACTGGGAGAGTTCATGTACTTGAGCTCCTTCTGGGTATTTAAGTTCATAAATACGATTGAATATATTAACAGCCTCAAAGTTGCTGGACCCCAGAGTTGACGTAATTAACCACTGAAAGTCTTTGCTGTTACAAATTAAATCAGATTGTGTCAAACAGTTCACAGGAGGAGGCAAACCTCAAAAAAGCTGATTTGTCCGAACTGATGTGTAACTGAGCACTTGTTTCCAAGTAAGGGTGTTATTAACAGATGTACAGTCCACTGCTTTATTGGGAGAAACACTCTTAAAAGTAAAAACAGGGCAGTCAAAAATGCATTTGCTTCCATAATGAGCCTTAGCCCGCACATCCAGCAAGGTTCTGTGAACGGTGAAAAACCACTTGGAACTTCACCTAAAAGCCTCCTGTCTTATCACCATTCCAGTCACTACAGCAAAATACTTCCCAAACATCTCAGCAGATGAAGTTAAATACAGATGAAGGGATTACACAATACTGGAAGAGGGTCACTAATAAAGTTGTTTCTCATAATAGGGCAGTTTTCACCAAAATGAGAATTAAGGGGGAAAGAGCCACCCTAGAAAGTATTGGGATCTGCAAGAGTTTGTGTCCCAACATCATCTGTTCTCAGAGAAGCAGCTCATTTTGGTGCCTGCTGAAAACCTACATTGTCAAGCACAAGTGTAACCCTCTCAATTCCTCTTCACACTGGTGTGCTGCAGGAGCAGTAGATCTGAACGTGTGTAAACAACACTCAAACCTGAGGTAGCATCTGCTCCCAGCACGGTGAGGGCTCTCTGCTAAGTGACCTCACCCTGCAGAAAACACCCTGTTTTTGAGGGAAAATCTTAGAGAGCAAAAGAAGTTCAAAGTCCAAAGAAACAAAAGGAGAATTGGGGCAGCCTACAAAGTAACAGTAACCCAGCTAAAGGACATCATACCAAGTCACAGCAAGAAAACCAATGTGAATTCTGCTGTCAAGAATTTAAAAAAAAAAAAAAAAATCTCACTTGCTGCTTCATGGGACTGGGCTGTCCCACCACAAAGTGAGGATGAGTGAAAGCAGTCTGGACTCCTCCACTCTGTGCCATTCCTGCCGATGGGAGCTTGAGAGAATTCAACATCTACATCTAGTAGAGACGTTGAATTATTCAAAAAGTAAAGTGCTAGATTTGAGTCACGAAAACAGGACCAGAGGCCAGGTGTCAGTGCTGTGGTCAGCAGAGCACAGAATGGCGACAGCCACAGCAGAGCCTGCACTGTAGGCACTGAGCAAGGCTTCAGAAACTCAAGTGTGTTTCCAGAGAAACAAATGGGGTTAGGAGCTTAATTCCCCTTAAATGAATTGCATTTCTAAATGCAGCAACGGCTTTTCTGCTTTTCCCAAATACTACAAGTTGCCCACAAACTCCCACCCTCTGTGCCAAAGCAGTTATCTGTCATATTCCTTTCTCTAGAAATACAGAAATACATCAAAATGAGAAAGTAAGAAAAAAAACAAACCACAGTTGATGCAGTTTGTTCAATTAGTTGGACAGTTTCTTACTAATGTGGTATTTTAAACTTTGTGCAAGAGGACATCTTCAAACTACAGCACTCTGATTGTGCAGGTATTAGCAGGAATGTGTCTTCTGTCAGCCTCCCAGTCAAGAAAGTCTGCTTGGCACAAATGATGACTTAGTGTCATGAAAATCACACTTCTTTTTTGCCATTATATAGCCACTCATCCCAAGCTGACACTATACAGGCTCTTCACTGCTGGCGTCAGACGGGGTATCAGCATCCAGAGCAGCCTCAGCAGCTGCTGGATGAAGAGTTTCTATGATTAACTTTTAAAATGTCAATCGTTTGCCACGTTCAGTATTCAGGTTTGTTCATCAGTTAGTAAAAACATCCCTTGCTGAGCTGAAAACATGTTCTGAGTGAGGGCTGGGGAAAGGAAAGCTTAAACACTTGACAGCAGTTAGAGATGAAGCAGACTACGCTGTTCTTTTCTGCAATGAGGATGCAGTGATTCCAGCAGGCTTCTGAAACAGAAGCAGCAGCAGTATCATGGAAACAGACCTTTTCTTCTGGTTTTTCTGACAGCTACAATTCTACATTCCTCAGCTCTGTCCTGCAATTAAAAGCAGAAGATAGCAGAAATAGCTGAAGAAGCAAGAAAACAAGAAAAGAAAAATAAGCTGATTCCAGCTACTCTTCTCTTCTCCCTGTGTGCTATACACATTTCATTATTAGATTAGAAGCATCTTCCAGCACCATCTCCACGGGCTTTGAAATTGCCACCATAAAAGTACATCACAGGAGTTATTTTTAAACTGTGGATTTTGTTACAGAGAGAATCTCATTTTTAAAAATTTAATGGAGGGAAAGCATTTATTAAAGGACTATGACAGCTGAGAGGAAAAAATATTCATCATATTCAGAGAATACAGAAGAGAAAACCAACTTGGAATGTGTTTTTGCTCTCTCAGCCTGAATACCTCTCTCTTCCCTGACTGGTGTCAAATACGATCAATCAAACTAATTCTGCACATACTAAATAAGAGCTTCTCCAACTCATTTGGCTCCAAAGTCACAGCATCCTCTCATCCACACTGAAGCTAAGACCGCCACCTAAATGAAAAGGTGCTGGTTCCATATGCTACAATGCAGGTGCATCTCCAGGAAGTCAATCGATCTGATGTTCAGGGTTGTACCAGTGCCTGCAACGTGCACTGGTCACGAGGCTAAAAAGAAAATAACAGCTCTCTTGTGAAGGCAGTGCCTGTAGCCACAGCCCTTCCCCACCTGCACTGGTTAGATGCTCTTCAACCATCCTGTTCCCCTGTGGGGGAATATCTGTCCCCCTTGTGCTGCTCAACACCACCACACTGGTTCAGAGCCCTCAACAACAGGTTAAGATGAAAAAAATGTGCATCAAACCAAACTCAGGAATGAGTGTAACACAGCTTGGAAAGTCCCCCTGATTGACAAAGGCAAGTGAATGCATGTCCTGCTCAGGGGCACAAAAAAGAGGAGAGGAAAAAGGGCCACGTGCAAGAGAAAGGATAAGACCAATGTTGAATGGAAGGGAAGATCTCTCCCACACACAAATAAATAAACTTTCATGCATTATTCACAGGCTGTGCAGTCAGGGATGGGCACACATCTTCTAGAAAGGACAAAACATTCTGTGTTCTCTTAGCTTCAAAACGCAGCACTGCCCCAGGGTAAAGATCCAGGGAAGTGGCTGAGGGGTGAGGACAGCTTGCAAGTCAAACAACACTAGAGGGGTTTGGGTTTGTGGGTTTTTTTGTTGTTTGGTTTTTTGTTTTTTTTTTTTTATATTAGAGGCCAGATACTTATCCAAGGAATTGTTACACTGAACTGGGTCTAGGTTTGAAAACTGTGCTCAGTATCTGTAATAAGTAAAAAAAAAAAAAAAAAGATGGGGAGGGAGGAATTCAGTTTCTCAATACTGTCCCATTAAACCCAACCCTTACTGGACTCTCTCTTACAACAATTTGTTAATACCACCCCCTCTCAAAGAGCACTCTGCAGTTGCTTCATGCACAACCCAAGAAACACAAATAAGAACCTGTAAACGGTCAGGAGAAAGCCCTAAGCCAGAGCTCTGGCAGAAATCCAAGCTGGAAAAGACACTGACTATGCACAACAGCAAGTGAAGACAGACAGCTTTCCCCCAAAGTGATATTTTAATTCAGAAAAGAACCTTCACTAATCTCAGGGTTTATTATTATCTGTGTAGCAAATGGGACTGCAGTTGGTCGACATAAAGGATTAGTTTCCTACGGGGCATTTTAGACTGTAAATGATGAAGGACCAGACCTAAACCAGAAGTCTGCTGGAACTCTGCTCTTGCCTTTAATTTGATTTAAGCGTGCCAAAAGGCAGGGAATCAAAGTGCAACACTAACAAGAAGACCCTGATGGAACACAGGGCGTGGGAGGGATCCCCTTGGGCTGGGATCCACACAGGGACCTACATCTGCACCAGCCCTCCCTCCTTCCCTCCCTGGCACCGACCCCTGAGCACTGACTGGGACTCTGGGAGATGCAGCAGTTGCACCTTCACCAAGCTGAAAACACAGTACCTTGTCAGAGGAGCTGTCTTCCTGCAGGACAGCTGAGCATCCAACACACCTCATGGGAAATCAGTCACTCCCTCAACAGAGGGGCTCTGCTCTCTGGCCATGATGTTTTCCTGTGTGTTCCCAAAGTCACCAGCACGAGTGAACTCCCTAATGGAATTGCCAATAAGCAGCTTTGGGCAAGGCCTCTCCTCCACAACTCCTCCCACAGCCATGGTAAAGGGAGTGAGCATCTCTCAGCGTGCACCAGGACAAGAGTTGGTGCAAGGAAACAAAAACCTTGGTCACAGATGCCAGTGTGATAGAAAGAACAGTCATTGCATTGGGAAAAGTGCTCCACCATACAACCATAAATAAGTATAATCAGCAATTATACAGACTTTCCTTCCTCTCACAGGCTGAGACATTAAATACAAGGATGATGTCCACACACACCAAGTTCTGAAACCCAGTAACTCACAGGGTTAGAAAGGACTGCAAGCTCGGTATAAACCCAGAGCTGATCTTCCACTGTGGCACACATCCCACACCACCTCCCTCCCAGCCCTCTGCTCAAAGATCTGCATTACAAAAGAGATTTCCTCCAAAGCTCTTCCTGTGATGAGCTTCACTGAAGGAAAGACGACAATCTAAAAGAAAGATAAAAGCATAGGGATATGGGTTAGAAGAGGTCAAAACCAGACACCACTACTGTCACTGGGTTCACAGGAATGTTTCATTATTAGGTATTTTTCTTCTCTTCCCCATCTGCACTATAAAGAAAGTCTTTTTCCAGAATGCTCAAAGGTACCAATAATCCATTTAAAAGATATGAAATACAGTTAAAATGCATTTTTTGAGCCGTGTGCATTTTGGAACTGAAAGCAAGTAGCCATCATTAGGAAAATGGTCTGCTTAAAGAAATTTTCTCACATATGAAGAGGACTGTGAAGTCTTTAAGGATCTAAAAATATTTTTATAGAACTTGCCAGGTAGGAACAGTTAGGTGGGAATTTTACAAAACTTGCTCTTTCAACCTGAAATGTGTGAGCTGTACCTACAGGTTCTTCAGTTACCTAATGTTCTCATCAGCTGAACTCCAATTAAATCCATACACTGATACCTAGTGGCTGAAGTGGAAGTGAACTGCAAAAACCGTTCCCTTCTGGGGTGATGGCTAACACAAAAGCTGATTATTCTTCCTAAAGATTACCACTCTACCTTCAGGGTCTGCAATTCTCAATTCTTTAGGACAGTGCAGCCGTTCTGTTTGGGATTCCAGCACATGAGCAGATTCCCTGTTTCTGACTATCTTTTTTAATGATGGGACAGAACTGCAGCGAACTCCCTGAGCATCCAACACTCTTCCCCAGTGAAGACGTGGGAAACTTTGCCAGGATTCAGCCCTCTTGCTCTGGAGGAGATCCAGCCAGGTGTCTCATCCTCAAGCAATCTGCTCAGCTCCACTGACTCGGGGAGCAAACTCACTAAAAGTTTTGCAGAGGAACACACCCAGGGAAATCGCTGGGATTTAGAGCTTTGCAGAAGCACTGTGAATTTGGAAACAGATTTAAGCAGCTCGGAGCCAAGTTTTCAGCCTGTTACACGTGCATCATGACTGGAGCTGCCCTCCAGTTAATCCCAGCCGTGCATCCCTGAACCAGCCTGCACAGGAACACCCTCCAACACCAGAGGTGGCAAATTCCCCATCGGCAGCAGGTTGTGCCATGCCTGCTCATCTGGATGGCACAGAGCACTGCAAACATGTCACCATCCAGTCTTTACTTGTCACTGTGCACGCCTGGATTAACCACAGTCAAGTTCAAATAATTGACAAAATATAAGAATAAAAATTTACAATGTTATTCCATTTTTTTTTATGAATGAGCTACTGCACAAATTCTGCCCATCTGACATACCCAGACATTTCACCAGAAGTTCAAAAACTAATCCATGTTTTTGAGGAGAATTTTACATAGGAAGAAAATATCATAACATATAATTTAAGATAGAGAAATTCTCTGAAGGATCAAAACTTGAAGGATAAACAACAGTTAACACTCAAATTACACAAACGATGAGGAGGAGCAGAATGTACTTACTGAAATTAAATCTACCTGCACTCTGGCTATAAATCCAGCAGCAGCTATTTGAAGCTTCCTATATTAAATTTTATTCATGAAGTTGAAACTAAGATTATGCTGATAAAATGCCAGACTGCATATGTACTCCCCAGCAACAATACCAGTGATAGTTCCTGTTGCTCCTTTGCTAAATTCAGTATCCTTGTGTTTTATTGCAGTCACACCAGACCCTTCACCTAGCCAAGTTTACTCTGCCAGTTGGCATTATGATCCCTCCAAAAATAAACATACTTGCAGTTCTGCTCTCTTGGCTCAAAAGTGTCCATTTCTCTTCAGTTTATGATCAGTGTAGTTGCTAACACACTGCCAGTTGTCTTGAGCCACCCCACAGGGTACAGACAGGCACGGAATAATTGCAAGGATGGGATGTCTTCCCCTCCCCTTTATTTTAAATGCTCCTTTTGGAAATGTTTCTTCATGGCACTGGTTTAAGCAGAGGGTGGATGTGTTTTAGAACACCGTGTTCTGTCTCAAGCAGAAGTTGGAAGCCCAACAGCAGAATTTCCCGGTGAGTTTTTCTGGTCTGTATCGTGGAAAATATAGGGGTGTTTGGATTTAACAGACATACACAACCTCCCACCTGAGATTAAGTTTCTGGAGACCCTCTCCCGCCTAGAGGATGTGCAATAATGTGCTTTTGGACTACTACAGCTCAAATTCTTAGCAGTGCTTAGGATCACACATTTTTTTGAAGTGCTACTACCACAAACACTACATAGGAGTCATCTAAGCCATGTTTCACGTCAAAACATCTCCTAAGCACTGAGGCAACTTTGGGAGGCACAGGGTTCAGTTTCATGTACTGCTCATCAAACAGAGAGGGTCAAACCAGAGAAAGCACAGTAGAAGGCACTCCAAACACACCAACATGCTAAGTGGAACGCTCATGTTGAATGAAACAAATAACCAAACAAGCAGTGTAGAAAAGAGAAGCCCAGGAAAGCATGAAAGAACCACCATCAAATGTGTAAAGTGATTAGGATGAGGGGGAAGAACAGCTGGTCCCTGTGTGCACCAATGATTAGTCAAGAACGACTCGTTTAATTTACAGCAACACAGATACAAGTTCACTGATAAGAGAAGAAGGAATAGTTTGGTCTGCTTGATTTGGCACTAAGTACAGACATGCTCAGGCTTTTGCTAGTCTGACTGTTAGTCTTCGACACATTCAAGGATTGGGTTTTTTTAACCAAGTGTTACTTCCCAGAAATGTTGACAACTCAGCCCTAGTGCAGTGATGTTGATAATAAATAACCATTTATTTTGAACCAACTGTAGGTGCAGTTCTACTTCACGTTTCAGTGAAGATTATGAAATATGTTTCCATACAGGAAATAAGTATGGCTTGGAGACAAAACAGATAACCTGCTACACTCTTCCCTCAGACTTCTCCAGGCAGGAAATCCACCTGAGCCATCCATATTGTTGAGGCTTTCAATACTGGCCCTAAGCTAGTGGCTCTCTCTCGACAGCACAGTAAGACCTGCACAGACACCCAGACGATGCTCACTCTGCCAGATGCCTCCTCAGAGAGGCACAGCCTGAGGAGCAAGCACACAGCACAAGAAGCAATTCTTTTCAGGTTTGATGGCACTGATGTAAACTCCAAAATTACTTTCCATTGCGTTTTCTTTCATCCCATACACCTAATGCCTCTTCCATCCTCTCATGTTCCAAGGCTTCTTGGAGATGAGACATACATTTATTTCTTCTCCTTTCCACCCATAAGTCTCATTGCCCAGGCATGGCTGCATAACTGTGTTCAAATGCAAAAAGGTACAAGATGCTGATGCTTAACTTGCACATAACAAGCCGCTTTTTTTTTTTTTTTTTTNCTTTTTTTTTTTTTTTTTTTTTTCAGAAAAAACAGCACATGAGATAGCGGGCCAGATGCTTCTCCAGACCTACTGCTGTTTGCCTTCCATCTTACAGGAAAGCCACTTAAAGAGGGCCTCATTTGAAACAGATAAAGAAACCTTTACATGGCAAAAGACCCTTAAGATGATTGAGTCCAACCATTAACTCAGCACTGCTGAGTTAGTCCATGATTTGTTCATCAGAGATTCCAGTAAAAATAATTTTGTCTTTATATGATAGGTAACAACCAGTATTAATAAAATCCAGGGAACCCAAGTGTGCCAAAACACTTGTCTGGGTTGTTGGATTACTTTCTGGGCTTTTAATGACCCGTATTTCCAAACATAGCTTCTTCAAAAGAGATTAGAGAACAACATCATCACTTTAATTTGCAGTAGTAGGTAGGTAATACACGATAATATCATAATACCTCAACTAACATTTGACTTCTCTTTTTTAATAAGAAAGAAAAGCAGACTATTAAGGATGCAAATACCATATTCATTTGTGCGTCCTTTCCTTCCTCTGAATTCACTTCCACACAGCATCAAGCCCTGAAGAGAAGATCCAGCAGCACATTTTGTTGCCACTGTTCTTCCCAGAAACTCATAATATGTTTTTATATGATTACAGAATTCAGTCTTAGCATGACCATGAAGGAATAAAGCAGATATTTAAGAGAAATGATTTATTGGTGACTTCAAGGGACTCACAACCTAGCACTGAATAGAGGTTTTATCACTAAAATGCAGACAGTAAAGGGAATTACTCAAAAAAACCTTAATCTCTACCATCACATGATAATTTAAGAAATAAACCAAACCCACCCCCTTCCCCCGCCCCGCAAAAAAAAAGAAACCACAAACATGAAATGTTTTTTCTGGACTGAGGAGGGGCACAAAAGTTTAACACAGAAGCTTTCAAGCACAGATCTCAAAATAGAGTAACTTTTTCCTGAAGTTCTGACTTTATACCATGTCTCGTGTATACTTCCTGTACCTATTTACCTAATCCACAAATCAGCTGTTAACCAAGCTACACAAACTATTCAAGCTTTAATGAAATACATTATTTAATGCAGAAATATCTCAAAGGACAAAATCCTGCCAAAACCTACAGTGTTACGGAGAATGAAAGACCAAAAATAATTTGCATGAGACAAGTGCAGTTCACAACGACAAATCACATTAGCTATTGGCTTTTCAGCCAAAGAACACCTGAGTCACCGGTATTTTTAGTCTTAATCCTCTTAAATTTTTAAAATAATACAAAAGTTATGCTTGATCTAAGTTAATTAAGTCTTTCATTAAGCAAGAATCCCTGACAAATCACTGCTATATGTAAAGGAATGACCATGCTAGGAAATTTGACATTTTTCAGAACTATCACTTCCCTAGTCTTTCCTCAAGCAACACAACAACTGCTTCAAGAAGCCATGAAATACTTTGAGGAGGGATGGCTCCAGGCAGCAGGATAAGTTATGTGGGGTGCAGTCCCACACATCAGCACTGTGGAGTTTCAGTCAGTCCATCACTCACAAGGCAGAAGCTCCTTTGATGCAGCACAGAATGAGTAATGTGGTATCTCCTCACATGGCCCAGCCAACACAGGACACCCCAAATGCATTTAATTTAACTCTTCAGCCCAAACAGGAGTCACAATCAGAGCAGCAACACAGCCAAGTAGTATTAAAAAGTATTCCCAAACACAGAAGTGCTCACATGCTTGCTCAGGAAAGCTGAAAATAACCATTTGCATTGCTGAGCAGCAGTTTCAATTAATAGCTCCATTTTCCCCATCTATGAGCAGAGGATTTGCTTGCTTAACTCCCATTAATGTTAACAGGGTTGGACCTACAAATCCCTACCAGAGGTGGAATACTGGCATTCCTACTGCTACACATTTTCCTCAAACTTAAAGCAGAGCAATTCACTTTATTTAACCTCTGACCATTCTGTTCACTCTCAGGAGCTTTAAATGTAAACTTTAAAAATGATAAGCATTACTTTGAGAAGAAAATGCATTATTTTGCTTTTTTTGGTTTTTAATCAACAAGCACGGCCATCCCAATAGACCAATTATAAACCTGTTCAAATAAGAAAACAAAATTTAATACTAAAGTATACAGATAAGTCAAATACAGCTTACAGACCAAATTCTGAGATTAAGCCCCTCATATTCCAAACAGAACAAATATTCCACTAGTTTCTGTGCTTACTCCCGACCAGCTCCAGTGCAAAAAATTAAGGCGATGCTTCTGAAAGGCAGATTAAGCAACAAGAGGTATCATCAAAACCTTGGTAAAAGTAGAGAAAAAAATTACATACTAAAGGATTCTAGTCCCAGTCAAAAAGTCAGTGCAGGCAACTCTGAGATCGCAGTTTCAGATGTGGTCCAGGTCCCTCTGAAGTTTGCTATGGGCTGGGTAATTCTGTGGTACAGACCACAGCCATCAACAAACATAGGAACTGTAGAGGCAAAATCCCAAAGACCAGTTTATTATCACCAAAACCTTCCATTGGAACACATCTTAACAAAAGACTGTGGGTTCCTATCAAATAAAAAGCAAAGAAGTGTGGGCACTGGGATAGGCAAAAACTGGTATCAAAGTCATCACACAGGGAAAAACGTCCCCTGAGCATCAATTCAATGAGGAGGCCAAGACGGATCAGAGGCAGTGTGGATGAGACCCAGCCTGGAGCTCTCGGGGGCTCTGCCTGCAGCAGCCGTGGCACAGGGGTGGAGAGGCAGCTGCCTCCCACCGGCACCAGGAGAGACGCTGCTCGCTGACAGCCTGGCAGAACACTGCCTACAACACTCGGGACTTCCACCTGCTGAAGTCTTTTCTATGCTAATGACCTCCTACAGATGTTTTGAAATGTTTTAACAGTTCTGGTTTGATTCAGCAAGACACTGCTGGTGTGATTTGAGGGAACTGCAAGAGGAGTTGCAGCAGTGAACCCACCCGGGACCTTCCCGGACATCCAGCAGCAAATGCTTGTCTTCCCCAGGAAAACACAATAGGATGAAAGATGGGACCAGTGGTGGGACAAGAGCACATGTTTTGGCTGTACCTGCTTCCTACAGAAAAGGGAATTTCCATTCTGTACAAAACCTTGCCATTTTGAACTGACTTTTCAAACCAAGCAAGAAGAAAAGGTCAACATTTCTATATACAAGAATGTTTTTAACATTGATTCAGAAATATTGACATCTCCCTAACAATATCAAAACAACCTCAAACGTAAATATGGCACTGAATAATAAATCCAAAAGTCAAAAGGAAGTCAAGCATAAAAGCAACACACATATACAAACATACCCTCTATCAAAACAAGGGCTGAGCAATGCTTAGCCCAAATGCCCCCAAAATGCTTGGCTGCCCATGCAGCTGTGTTTTCACCACTTATTTCTTCTCCATTTCCTTCCTCGCTCTGCTATTTGTCCATGGCTTGGCTTTATATTTTGTTCATAATGCTGTGATACTCAGTCTTTAAAATGCAACTGTCCTATTACTGAAACGTAATACTCTCCTCCAGAGTAATTCAAACCTCTCCTTCCAGTTTTACTATTTCCTTATATAATACATCATTAAAACTAAGTGTCACGAAGTTGTTTGGGTTCTTTTATGCAGAGCAAAGGCGGTCAGAGAATATTAGACAGTAAGGAATCCAGCCATCATCCTGTTCCACATGCACAATCTTCCTTTTAACATGACTGACATGCAATGGGCTCAATGCAACACAATTTCTCTGTACAGCTAATACAGCTGGGAAGAAATGAGCAGGCTGTTGGGTTCTGCATGCCTTCACCACACATTTAATATCTTCAGGCTCTATGGCTCTTAATAAAGGACAATGAAGTTATCAATTAAGGGCAATTAAGAAATCAATTTTAAAAATCTAAAAAAAGCATTGCAAGACTGAATGAGGGAAGATTAGTGTGAATGGAAAAGAAAGGGAGAACATGTGAGATCAATAAGACTGTGAAGGGCAATGCCATAACACAAGAGCTGATGAATAGCAGAAGCCTCTGGGACCAGTGATAGCACGGGAGTCACTGCCTTTCACCAGCTATCAGTGACAACCTCGGCGTGATGTGTCGAGGTGACTTGTGGCCCACAAGGTTTGAGAGTTACAAATTAAGTAAGAACTTTCTAAAAGGCTCACAGCCTTTTATTTCAGGTGTGCCAAGTGAAGCCGAGGAAGATGCTCAGATACACTCGAAGTGCAGCAGAACCAAATCCGCCAAACACAGTCAAGGCCCACAGAAAACAACATTTTAGACTTCTCATATAAAGCAATATCTTTGTTCCCCAAGAAAATCCTCCAATGGGTATTATTAAGGATTTGAAATAAGGGAAGGATGATTTTTTTTTTTTTTTTCACTTTGCAAATACAACTCCACTGAAGCTGAGGAAGAAACCAATCACAAGCTTGAATGCATGTGTTTCAGCACAGATGATCTTTCACGCTACATTTACACCACTGCTTTCCCTACAGGGACATTGCTGCTGTCTGACTTCCTACCTTCTCTCCACACCTCCAGCAGTTAATGAATCAGTCACATGGCGAGATTTTCTGGAAAAGTTAAGTAAGAAATCTTCTGGGTAGAAGGAATAAGTTGTTACAATAACAAGTAATTTACTATCTGAATGCTATGCATACTGTATCATCTTATTTGTATTTCACAGTTAATCTCCCAGCTCACAAAAGTTTTATCGGATTGGAGGCATGTGCTGTATTCCCCTTTATAAAATTTTACAGTCCCTTGCTATTCTCAGGGCTTGTTTTATAGGCACAATTTGCTGCTTTAATCTCACCCAATTGTCATATTCTAAATCACGGTGTATAAAAATGTCTTAAAAGGAGAGATGCGCTGAAGGGTAGTACTTAATTACACTTACTGCCTGATTTAAATGTTATCTGTGCTTTGCCAAGTGCCAGGCACAGAGTAACCCAGAAGAGCAAATCTGCATAAACCGATACAAGTCATTATTGGGCTTTTAATAGCAACTCTGTTCTCCTGTGCAGCATTCTGATGAAGGTGTGTTCCTCCTCCTCCTATCCTATTAGCTCACAAGAAAATTAAGTAAGGAGGTTGAAGAACTGGTAATTGGTAGGGTCTTTCCAGTCACTCTTTGCTAACTTATTTATTTTTATCTCCTTGCAGAAATCTTTGTCAAGACAATTTCACTGGTCACCTTCATGAGTCTAATGTGTCCTAATGGAACTGAAAAGCAGAGTGCATAAAGCAAACAGAAAATCCATTTGTTCAATGGTTTCCTATTCCTTTTATAGCACTTCCACTCCAGAAGAGCTTCTCTTTACACCCTCTCCCTCCAGTTCCTAGGAATCAAACAAACAAAACTGAAAATACCACCAAAAGTTCAGGCAATTCATGTTGTGATTTCTGACTTCCTCCTCCCCCACCCAAGTGCGCACAGCAAGGGACTGATTTGCCTCTGCACTAACTACATTAGACACACAGCTAAATTCTCTGGCTCAGGGGAGCAGAAACACAGCTTACAGTACATCATATCTAAATACTTTCTACTGCATGCACCAATCCCTGCTCCTACCACACACCAGAGAGCTCAATATAGGAACACTTTAGCAAGATCACTCTGAAGTTAAGGGAAAGCCAGAGAGTGACCTTTTTTGCTTAGATTCATTGTATTTAATGAACCAGCGGAGGTAGAGTTAAGTACTCCAAGTCTCACTGATCTATCCAGCAGCTTTATTTCTGACCCGTACAACCAGCATAAATTCAATTTCACTATTTCTTTTTGTTGTTGTCCCCTTGAGCATGCTGTGTCCAGGACTGCCAAAGTCTAGAAGGGACTAAACCACAGCTTTGTGCCAAGTGCCCTGCAAGTCAGCGTGAAAGGACACCGCTGAGCCAATCCCAAATACTCAGCAGCTTTCTATTCCAATGACATTTCCAACTCTGCACACATTTCAAACCATGCCAGAGCAGTCACAGTTAGGCACAACTGCTCCTTGCCCATCTATGTAGCACGGTTCCAATCATGAGATGTCAGCATTGTTTCATGCAAGATAAACTCCAACACTGTCCCTGAGGAGTCTATGAAATATGTATGTGTCACTGCTACCAGTCACAACTGTGCCATCGCTGCCTTTATTCCAGCCTTGGCAAACAAGCAACTGGCAGGGGAAGAAAAAGAGGGGGAAGAAACCCAATTCAGAATGATTAGACATTTTATCCTCTTATTTTAAGCATCTTTTCTAAATCCAAGTGGTGTGAAATACCGACACCCCTCAGCTTCACAGAGGGCTGAAGCCACAGAACGCCTGGCACAGCTGAAGGGGAACCTCTCAGCAGAACCTGGCCTGAGAGGAGATGGCCAAGAGGTGGGTACAGAGCAGCTTTCCCAGCTCAAGGTCAGCCCAATCCCAGCAAGAACCTGGCAGGATGACTGTGCTCTCTAAGCAGTTCCCAAAGTCCAGCCAGTGCATCCCTGGCAATGTGCCTTCCTTTCAGCAGAACATGAGGAAGGATATGAGGTAGCAAAAAAGCCATGGCACTGGGAAAATGCTGCTGCTCCCAAGAACCTCATTCAACTCATTTTCCCTTAAAATGAAAAGCAGTATTTTCCAGACCACTGGTATCTGAAGCCAAGTGAAGAACTTCACATTTGTCTCAGGGGATTCCACTGCACTTCACAGTGATTTCAACAAAAACCTTGATGACAGAACTATGCAGTCCTCTGCAAGTAATTGAGAGTTAAAGACGAGACATAACTCCAAGACAGAGTTATAAAACTATAGGCTTAGAAGAAACAAGTTGCTGATTTCAGTATTTTTCATGATTAGAAAACATTTTCCCATGTCAAGCTCATTTGAGTAGACACAAAACAAAGTTTCTCTGATGACAGATATACTTTGCCACTTCCAGAAAGAGCCACTCCTTCACAAGGAGAAGCACCTTGGAAGAATGGTGCAGCAAAAGCACCACATTTCATGGGGATTACATCACCCCCACAGGAGGACTGGCTCCACTGGTGGGTCCCTTACCAACACCATATTAAGTTTGGCAACTTTGGGGCTTCCTCTCATCTCCCATGAACTCAGTCTTTTTTGTTTGTTTTCTTACTTTTTCTAAAGTAGTAATATTACAGGATTAATTACTTAGCAAGGCCTCTATAAATGCATCTGCCTTTGAAACCTCTACAAAAGCACACGCGAAATTCCAGAGATAAACAAACACAAACTCCCTTTTAATTAAGCGCTGTTGCTCTCTGTGGGGGGTGACGGAGTGAGCAGATGCAGGGGGATTGCCAATTAAGATACAACTTCTTTGATGGGAAGGGTACAGCCATACACAGGAGGAAAAGGGAGAGGAACTTGCCATCCAAGTCATTATTTTAATTGGCTGCTCAGAAAGATTATGCATTCCCCACATTCGATGCTGCCAAAAAAGTATTACTGATGCAAAATACTAAAGAGCCATCAAAACATGTTCTAAGCTGCTTGTGCCGTGTCATTACTAAAGCTACCTGTGCACCTCACTCATCCGGCTTGAGAGGGCTGTAACACAGGGAGATAATTCTCAGAGTTAATTAGACAAAGAAACAGACAACTCTTGGATTTAATTTTCTGTTATTGATCATTATTATTCACTAAACACCAGGCATGCTTAGCAGAAACTTCTTGAAGGGAATGCACAGTATTTCTAGCCTAAATCAGTTTAAAATGCAACAAAAAAAATTAAAACCCATGCCAATAGCTAAAATAAACTCTTGAAAATTGCATGAGCCAGGATGCAAACAGAAAGTGAACCAGAGAATGGACTGGTCATCTGTATAACTTTCATTGATTTGACATCCCGATATTTTTGGTGTGCTGACTTTTCTGTCATCCTAATGACAATGTTGTTACTCTCTCAGCTTTGCTACAAAGCTGCATGTTAACTTTCACTTCTGTTTTTATCTGGTTTTAATGGAAATGCAAATAAGCTTTCATATGGCTTGTTCTACACCTTGTACCCTTTGGGGAGCGGAAAAAAAAGGCAGGAAATTGGGAAATGGTTTGCTCAGCTGGCAGCCTGCTCAGGAATCTTGACTTTGCCTCCTTACACACTTGTCTCTACCACAGAGGACAGAGTCCTGTGCAGGGGGGAATTCAGACACAGGAACCCAGAACTGCTTTATCTGAGCCTCTCTTCCCTGAACATGATGGCTCTGTCATCCAGGCCGATGGAAACACAAAAGAAGATTGGGAATTCACTATCTCTACTCAAAATAAATGAGTTTGACAGAAAAGGAACTCTTGTCTTTGCAAGCAGAAGAAGAGCTCAGCCGTTATTGAGAAGGGCATAACCAGAAATGTGTTCCTGCCTTGGGAAAAGAGCCCAGGCTGCAGAGTTAAGCTGGGGCAGAGGAGCTACTCCCTTCTGGTTCTCTCCAGCTGGCAAGCCAGAAACAACAGCATTATTAAATCTCACTTATAAACAGCAAAAACAATTCTGGCTTTTGTGGAAGGACAAAAAAAGCCTGTTAAAAAAAAAATAGAAACCAACCCGTATCTTTCTCCATTTCTTTCTTCGCTCTGGGAAGTGCCTCAATGCCACAGGCAAGATAAAAAAGACAAAAAGTAGGAGGAAACTACTGTGATAGCCTCCCTCCCTCCCTCCAGCTCCCCTGTGGCAAGTGCTCTGTTTTCCCCTCTGGGGCTTTTTGCAATCACTGACCCCACTGGGGACTTCTCTTCAATGCACAATCAACACTGGATGTCCACCAACACCCAGCCCCTCTCAAACCGGAACACCACAGGGTTTCCCCCATCTCTCCCACATTTTCTAGGTACATCACTGGAGCAGAGCACTGGCACAACTCTTATAAAAATACACGGAGGCTGGAACTGCTTAATAGTATTATCATACTTGGTTATTAATCAGAATGAGATGCCTGAAAATAAAGGAACTAAGGATATTTAATTTATGAGTGAAAAGGTGAAGAAGGAATCTAATTACAGCCAGGTAATTCCTGCACAGGGAAAGTACATCTCCTGCTACAGGGCTTCCTCATCTAGCAGCGTTCCAGTGTCTGAAAATCAAAGCCAGACCTACCAAGGCTCAAAATGGAAACCAGATGCAATTTTTCAATAAAGAGGAAAATGCTTCCACCCTCAGTTTCCTTAGGTATATCTTCCATCACTTGAATCCATTATCCATATCCATTATCACTAACTAGATAATTTTCAAAAAGAAAAAATTAAAAACAAGAGAAAGGTATCAGGAAACAGCAAAAGGCAAGCAGAGAGGAGGCAGAGAATCAATTCAATCTAGGCAGCTAATTTAAACATTAAGTCAAGAAACTCAATTCCTCACATAGTCAAGGGGAGAGAATCAGGCTCTAAATTCAGAGCTTTGAATCATCTTGTGGCAGCTCTGGTGACTGTATGTGGCCTTGAGGCACCCAAATTAGGTATCTGAACTTGGATGTGTCTACAGCTATTGGCCACGCTGCTTTCAGTAAATGCTACAGGGATTTGGACACCTAATACTGCCCTTAATTCTTGCTTAACTGTAGTGACAACAGTCTCAAGAGTTTTGTCTCATTTTTGGAGAGGGCAATGCTGTTATGGAAGTACGTGGTACCCTGAGCCATCCACAAGCATGAATTACACATTTACTATCTGCAGCACATTATATTCATGTAGATCTTTCAGCCTCTAAAAATAATACAGACAAGGATACATATCTGCCATAAACATGAACAAAGCAAACTTCATGCTGACAGGATGTATGGAAACAAAACCAGAGAAACATCAATGTAAATCACATTGTAAAATACAGTCATCAATCAGATTTCGTAATTCCTTGGCATGTCTATCCTTTAAAAGAACTCTTATATTAGTGTACAATTAAAAAGAAAGCAAATACCAAATTCTCACCTCTCCCCAACTACCAAACACTCTCAATTCTTGAGAAACAGTATTAAAGTTCTGAACTTGCACATAACTCTCACTGGACTTTTATCTGGTGCAGTACATTGTCACAAAGCAGAAAATGCAGGTTGGGCTCACATCATCTGTAATGAGACAGACACTCCTTCATTTTAACAAGGTACCACTGCCAATATCAGCCCTGCTGTGTAAAAAACCTGAGGCAACGATTTTTTATTTACACAAGAGCAATGAAACCCAGCGAGATCAGATGTGATCGAAGGCACCTTCCAGCACCTGGCACACAGTGAATATTCATGCAGCACCTTTAAAAAGCAGCTTACATCCCACACACCTCATGCCAAGGCAGCTGCCAGGGCACTGCCCAGCCCTGCCAACAGCTGGGCAGGGCAGCCTGAAACAAGCAGGTGCTCCCACCCACATGGCCATCAGCCCTGCACACTTCAAAGTGGGAAATCAAGGCGTTGCAAGGATGAAAACTAGTTCAGTGGTTTCTCCCCAGTGAAACATTTACATCTCTCCATAAGACATCACAAGGGTGATGAAGGAAAGCTGGAGGGTTTCTTCACACTGAGATGCTGATGCTTCTGGGACCTGTCACCCTTCCAAGTTACTGCAGCACCAGCAAGGCTCAAGCACCATGAACTGCCTGTACAAGCAATCCTGCTAACCCAAGGTGGGCTTTCAATCTCCACGAATGGAGCAGCAGGAATTTCCTCTCTGCTTCCATGTAGCTCTAGACCTTCTCAGAAGCAGGTGAGCCACCTTCTCCTGTTTCTCTGGAATGTGCTAACTCACCCCTCTCAAGAACGAGTCACACTCCAGGCCTTACCTGCCCACAGTATTTCCACTCTCTGTACAAAGGGACAATTAAGCCAGTGGTCACTTGCATGGGGAATCATAAAATACAGGAGAAGGTCAAGCAATTAGCTCTGAAGCAGAGCAGACCAACACTGGCTGGCTGGAGGCATAAACAGTGCACTGACAATTGCAGGTTCATCTCGAGCTCAGCTGAACTTCTTGTGATCCACAATTGCCTTTGTTAACTTTCTTTCCATCTTGCTGTCTTTGGGAGTCCTCCTAGAACAAACCCATGACTCCCTGTGAGGTGCTGAGAGAAAACAGGAGTGCAAACATGATTTTACTCAAGCAACTTCGTGAGAGCAGAGTGTGGAGGAAAAATGAAATGATCTTTCGTTGTCACCAGATTAAAGCACATGTGATTGGAAAGATGCCCCATGGAGCAGCCACATATTTGGAATAAACCTAAACTTGAATTTCAGGTGCTGCAAGACTCGAGGAGCAATGTCATTGGACTGCTTGAGCTGCACCAACAGTGACCTGGCACAGCAAGGAGTGGCCAGGGCCACCCCTCTCAGTTTTGGGGACACAGCCCAAGGGCAGGATGCAGACAGTTTGCACTTGTAGATGACTCCTGCCACCAAGACCAATGCCAAAAAACATGTCGAGCTACTGTCACACTTAGGGCTCTGCCTTCTTGGGATCAAATGACTGGAACTGTGGAAATTTTATTTCTTTCAGGTGCAACCACCCTAAGCTGGCTCAGGATTGAGAGCGCAGCTGCTCCATGAATGACAAAAGCTTTTTCACTTTTAACTGCAAGTGAAGCACAGCAAATCCCAGATAGAATGGAAGGGAGAACAACAAAATTAAGTGGAATTACCATTTAATTTTATGTCCAGGTCCTCCACTGACTGGCTGTTTCAATTTTATCACAAGATTTTGAGGCTATTACACAAACCTCAAAATCTGCTCACTCACAGAACAGGTAGCTCAGGTTTCATCATTTAGAGGACAGTCCGTTCCTCTATAACAAATGACCTTTTTAAGTGCAGGGTCACCACAGTGGACCAGAGAGAAAATTCTTGATGAGACAAATTTGGAGACCGTGCTGATCTACACCTGACAGTCCTGTAAGCCAGGGACAAGACTTTCCCTAACCTTTGGGGAATGAGTTGACAATTTAGTGAGTAAATGCTTTCTGCTGCCCCAGTGGAGAGGACTGACAGCTCTCTTAGCTCTGGCATGTAAGGTCACAGGTACCCACCACAACCTGGTGCTTCAGGAGAGACCCAACAGTGCAAAACAAAAAGGATTCTGGAAAGCCAGCCAGCCCATTCCAAGGTGGGTATTTACAAGGGCTGTAGCGTTCTCCCACTGCTTTTCATTACAAGACTTCATATATATATTTCACATTCTCCTGCTGAGAATATAGATAAGCTTCTGACATTACACTTCCTATAAAACAGTCACAATACAAGGCTGGTGACAAATGCTGGCATCAGAAGCCTGCAGTAATGGCATTCTGTTAGGGTTTTGCAGAGCAATGAACACAGACATAGAGGGTAGAACAAAAGTATCTCCCCAACTTGTAAATTTATTTCTGGAACCTTTAAAATGTGAAATTAAAGTTCCTTTTGTGGGCACGCAGACAGCCCTATGTCTTGCTAATTGTATATACAAGAAAGGCTTAAAACTGTAATACAACATTTGGTTTCAGTCAACATTAGTTCTAGTGTTTGATTTATTCCCTGCAATAAATAGATTAAAGCTTATTACCATTGATAAAGTCGATCTTGTAAACCCCAGGGCGCCGCTTTGAAAATTTTCATGGTGAAATTTGGCAGTGTCATGCAGTGTAACGTGATAATGCTGTGGTGATATGTCAGTGATGCCAATGCCTCGTTTCCATTACTTCTGATTCTGACCCCACAACTCTGAACAAAGCTGTAACATTACAGTTCAAAGTGGGACAAAAAAACCCCAAAAAACACAATACCTACAAAATACCACACAAAACATACTCCACTTCTTTCACTGTCTTCCCACAGTTGAACATTTCATTAAAAAGCCAAATGTTCAAAGATACAGACCACTGAGTTTAAGTTCAATATGAGCTGACAGAAAACAAAGAATTGAATGGGTGGGTGCATCATATACCTGGAAAGAGTCAGATATTTTGCAGAGAGAAGTCATGCCCAACAAATCTGTTAGAATTCCCTGAAGGAGTTGACAAGGATATGGAATAAGGGGACATGGACTGCAGGGACATGCAGGGCTTTTCCCAAACCCTTCAGCAGAGTCTCAAGGAATCTTAAGAAGAGCCTTAAAAAAGGTAGGCTATGGTGGGATAGAAAGAAAGGGCATCTTATGGATCATCAACGGAAAAAAAAAAAGGAAATAAAGGAAATAAATCATTTGTCACAACAATGAGAGGCTGTTAACACATCACCTCAGCTTCTGTGCTAAGACCTGTACTGGTCCAAATACCTGTTACTGGTCTGAGAAGGGGGCAGGGAGGCAATGAAATGCCAAACTACACTGAGAAAACAGAACAATTAAGAGGAGGCAAAATTACAACTGACGTGAAAGCTGCAGAAGAGTCTCAAGACACTGTGATTCACAAGCAAAATTACAGCATAAATTAAATGTTAATAAATGCAAAATATTGCACTGAAATAAAGGAGTGTTACTGTCCACATAGACTGACAGGCTCTGAATTAGCTGTTCTAATGCAGGAAAGAGATGTAGTCACTACAGACAGCTTTCTAGAAATATCAGCTCAGAAGCAACCCAAAAATAATAAACAAAGAATTTTGGACTTCTAGGGAAAGGTAGCAAGGCTGAAATACAAAATATCATGTCAGAAACTCATGATTTATCAGATTTTTTAAAATGCATCTACTTCTGCTTATTTCATCTTTAAAAGAAAACATATAAAGACACACAGATGTGATGGCTTAGAAGACCACAATTATTTCTGACCAGTGAAAAGCTTTACTTTGCTAAGAATGCATCAGAAGTAGGGCTACCTTGGCTCTACAGCCAAACCCAGCCAGGTCTGATGCACCCCACACACAGGATGCTGGGCTACCCGAGCCTTTTGTCTGACCACCTGCACTGCTCTTATTTTCCTGTGAGGCAGAACACACAGAAAGGACAATTTCTGCTTCCCTGTGAAGTGTTAGTAGGGTAAGCCAGAACATGTTTAGATAAATTATATTAATTGGGCTGCGATCTGCAAGAGACTTCTCTCATTTCCATCTGCCCTGGAAGCGAAGACATTTAATAAGACGTTGACCATTCAGCTCACAATGAGCTATAAAATTTTACCTTTGGTCTTATTAGGGTAACAAATGGGAAATATCATACAAGGCTTAAAATTATGGAGTAGATTACACTCAAATTGCTTCGTAAGTTAGGGAAGAAAAAACACCCTCCAGAGCCATCTCCTGTCCCAAAAAGGACAGGTTCAAGCTAGCTGAACACTGTATTTTCTATTTCCATCTGAAAAGCTGCACATTCTGGTTTTTTCCTTCACAAGCTGAGGGAAAAAGCAATTTTTGTGTATAAAGAGTTTACACAGGGAGTACTAAGCACAGCACTGAACATCCAAAATACCAGATAATAGGTTCAGGTTGGGTTGGAGCACCCTGGGCCCATCAGACAATTTATTCTGTTGTAACCCAAAGATTCAGGTCCAAACTAAATGAAAAGCAAAATTCAAGCAGATCAGAAGCTTTCCCTAAGTGAAGGAAAATAGAAGGGCCAAAAAAGAAGTATTTTGATCCCTGTAAGAAGACTCTTGCTTAGCACTACAAGCACACGAAGACCAAGGGGTTCTGTGTTGTTCATGATAAAACAGCCTTTTCCCACCTGAAAATCAAATCTTCTTTTCCTGGAAAAACAAGAGGTAAGGATGGAGCTACATGAGGCAACTGCTCGGTAACATCAGCAGCACATTCATCTTTTGAGCCAATCTCTCAAAGCATAATTTCCACCCCCACCAGAGCTTTTCACACCATGTTCATAGTAACCACCAACTGCCCAGGATGTAAAATTTGCAGAAATCATTTTTGACCTTGTTCTTGAATCTCCCCATAGCTCTTAATGCCACTTCTCTATGAACCAAAAATACAATAGAGTGCTGAAAATCCTGGCTTGCTGGACATTCTGATGTTGAGGAAATTCCAACATAGAAACTATTAATCCACAAAATCATGTAAGAAACACTTCTGTTGCTTACAAAGCTTCCATGCTTTCTATTATTTTTCAAAAGATTCAACTATTTCCACAAATATCAGTTCAGCCTCACAGGCACTATCCGTCTTCAACCTTTTAGTGAAGGCAGTTCATAACAGTGCTGTTGTAAATGGAGAAGTTTAAGTGCACCATTTCTCAATTTGTGTCTCAACTATAATAACTATAATATCCTCCATGTCAGTAATAGACGACTGTTAAACATGATACTTAAAATCATTCACCTCTGGCTTCAGAAAGCTCTTTCAGGAAACACCTGTTTCCAGAAAACTTCATTACTGTAACACTCAGGAATCAGTATGTAGGTGCTTTTTCCTTAAACCAATAAAATATCCACCTTTAAGATTATTTTCAAATAGAGAAATTAAACATGCAATGGTGTATAACATCAGCCTGCATAAGGGCCACATCTGTCAGATGACCGACCTGGGCAGAGAAATTTAGAGGTACCTACTGCTCAGCAGGCAGAGATCCACTGCTGAAGTCAGACACAAAGAAGGGGAACAAAGAAAACAGGGGAAAAAAAAAAAAATCTAACAGTTTTATTTTTCAGACAATTCAACCAACACTTCAAGTCTTTTATTCACACCTTCAAAAACCATCATCTGTAGGTAATTAATTACTGCATGCCTGACTTCACTCTCAGTCTTTTCACTGATGCCAGTGGCAGTAGGATTGGCCTATTCCCCTATTAGCTAACTCAGGTAACTGGCTCTTGAATATCTCATTCAGATCTAATATCTCCTTTTAAGTATCCATTTCTGACAGAGCATTAAATAATCAACCTATCAAAGCACTACAGTTTCATCCTCACCCCCCCAAAATTAATCATGTTTCAGTACATGCAAGGCAAGCCTTTTTGCAGCACACTGGTAAGCAGGAATAGGAAAAAGTGGATTTCCCAGCACCCATACTGAAACAGTAGTAATACAGCTAATGATTGCCTGCAAACCACTAGTGCAAGCTCTGTGAAAAAACTGCAAAATAATTCAGTTCTTCAGGAACAATGTGTAAGCAGAAAACTGAGCTGTACCCTGTGAGGGTTATGATTCTTCTGTGATCTCATTGGAAAAAAAAGTAGTCATGTTAAGTAAGGTAAATTCTTGCTTTAAAGTTTATTTTGGCTTCACTTCTTTAAGAAGTCATGCTAAAAAATAAAATTTTAAAGTTGTAGTACCTGTGAACTTGATACGGTAAAACTGCGAAAATTCAGGGTTACTGTTTTACCTGAGCATGACAGTAACAACAGTGAATTTTATCCTCCTTCAGACAGATAGTACAAGGCAGAAAATCCACTTACATCCCATTTATAGCCATAAAATAAGTTGCAAGAGGAGCGAGGCTGCCCATGCTGACACTCAAAAAAAAAGTTTATGCTTTCTGCATAAACGATTTTGTACTTCAAATATAAACAGAGACATTGGCAGGTTATTTTGTAATCATGGAAAAGCTCTCATACCCCAGTTTTGTACATGAACAACTCTCCCTTCAGCTGAAGCTTCACTGCCCAGCTCCACTATTAGATGTCACACCTGCAAAAGCCTGGAAGTCGGAATAAAAGCTGGGTGTTGCTGCAGTGCACCGTTTTGAAAGACTTCAAAAAGTTACTGGAGCAAGACAACCTGCACAAGATTCCTCCACAGGAAGGCAGGCCAGCAGCAGCCCAGTTAATTAGCTGTTTGCTATGCAGGAAAGAGGCTGTGGCAAGTGCCCAGTGCTGCATCCTCATCTGTGCTTCTCTCTGATCCCTACGGCAGCAGCTCAGTCCCGAGTGGAGCAGAGCTCGTTACCCAGCAGGGACAAACTCTCCTGAGGACAGAGGTGTTTCTTGGGCTCTTGGACAGCATCAGCTCCATGTGGCCACCCCTGTGCCCGCCCTGAGCAGAGCACGAGCAGCCCGTGCAGGTGGGGCCTGGCACAGCCTGGCTGGAACCATGGATGGAGCCTGGCAGGGATGGAACACAGACCCTTCAGAACTGGTTTGGAGGGAAGGTGAGAATATTGAAAGTAAACCTGGAGCTGGCCTTGGTCTGAACTCCAGTGCAGAGGATGGGAAAGCCTTCATCAACTGGTCCTCCCTGGGTGACCAGCACCTCTCAACAGTGCTCCTTTTGCTTTCCTAATTGCACATTTACCTGTTAGACACATCTCCCTCATCATCACCCCCTGTGGTTCATGCTTTAAGAGAACACATTTATTTAGGAAGTGCCCAGTGCAGTCAGGTCATGCCCTTTGATGGTGCAGGGAAATGTTTGGAGCCCACTCCACTTCAGCTGCCTCTACGAGGGCCAACAGCTCAATCTGCTCCACCTCCTAAACCCCTCAGTAAATGGCACCTCATTGATTTCAGCACTAATACTCTCTGCTCTGAAGAGCACAGGCCCAAAGCCAGCCACGTCACCCTCGAGAGGGAACGAGCCAGGGCTCCACAACACTGACTCGGTCAATCAAATTGCAGGAATTTCCCATTGGTTTATTTCCCTTTCACGCTTAGCATCCTGCATTTATCTGGCAGTGTTTTAACCACTGTTTTCTTATCACATTAAACCGACATCTCTGACAAAAAAAAAATGTCTGATTTTCCTGGATTTCCTCACAGTTTGCTACAGGGGGGCAAATCTCTACTGAGCAATGCTGTCAATTAGCCTGAGCACAGCTTTTGTTCTTTATTCCCATCCTCAAACAAACAAAAAACCAAAACCAACCAACCAAAAAATCCTAAACAAACAAACACCAAACACATACCAAACAAAGCTCCACAACTTCGTCACAATCTCACAACCTTCTGTTCAAACTTCATCCCACCCAAAAAATAGCAGGCCAGCCCTCCAGCCAGTGGCAGCACTGGCACAGTGCCTAGGAAAGTAATGGAGCTGCACTGATTTACGACAGTTAAAAATCTGACCTGGAGATGAGTCATGGGCTTCACTTGCTGCTTGAATTGCAACTAACGCAAAGGGTTGGGTTTGGTTTGGTTTTGTTTATCTCTGGATGTGTTGTAAAGCTTCAGTCACTAAAGGTCAACTGCAACATTTCTACATAAATATTTAGGAAAGCTCCTGAATATTTAGGAAATGTTTGGATGTATGAGATTGTTCAAGCATGCTGCTTCTTGAATTTGGACTCATCTTTTCTCTCACAGTCACCCACTCTGCCATCTGAAATAGTCCGTTAACCTACACATTGAGGCAGCTACTTTTGATCAAGAGGTGAAAAATCACAGCTTAGTTCTGAGCCTCAAAACAAGAAGGGAAGAGAAGAAAAAACAATCAAGCACCGAGGGAGGCTCTGGGACTCTTCTCTCTGCTGTCTGTCAGAGAAATGTGGCTCTGGCTGTTTCCGAGTGCCTTCAGCATTATGGTCTCTTCTCCCTCTGCTGAGCAATCCAAGCACTACAGAGTGACAGAGCTGCCTGCAGCAAGAGGTTCTTCAGTTGTGTCAGGATTACACTGGAACAAACTTTATTTCTCAGCCTAACAGCAGAAAAAAAGTAAGAAACGGGCAGAGAGATGTGCTCAGCCTCCTGCTCCCTCCTTGCCCACAGAGATGTGAACTGAGCCGGGCTGGGGCTGCCCACACCACGGCTCAACTCCTGGTAAAAGCATCTGGTGACGTGGGGAAACAAAAACCTCAGCTGATGACCAACCAGGGAAACCCCTGGAGAACGCAGGAAGCTTTTCAATTAAATGGTTTCCCCTTGCTGCCACACTGTCAAAGAAATGAGACTGTCTAACTGCTCACATGGCTTCCATGCAAGGAACGGGTGAAGCCGCTACAGCAGCATTTCATCTGCTGGGGTGATCACAGCAAATCTTGGCTCATCCCAGCAGTGGCCAACACACCCCTGGATGTGGTCCCAGCACTGCCCTTCTGCATTCGTGGTAATTCTCCAGCACCCAACCTGACAAACCCTACAGTACCCCTGGGACCAAGTGGGGAAATAATAGGTTTATTACCATAACCTAACACTACCAGCTTACCACTTTGCAATGCATTAGATTCAGAGAGCTTTCTGTGCAGCACCACAATCTTAAAAGCATCATTAAATCAAAGCCTAAAAGTAATGAAGCTCCAATATCCATGGCAGATTCTAGGGTTAAATTGAGTGGCAATCCTGAGATTTTACAAGGTTTTCACCTCCATGAGGAACCACTATCCTTCCTTGCTAAGCAGAAGAACAGATAATCACCCTAGGGCTCCATCTTTAGTGAAAAATACAATCCGCTATTTCTCAAAGACAAAAAAAGAAAATCAACCCAATACTACATCCCTTTTCACGAGCTCTAGCCAAATTCAAGAGAACAGCAGCTAAAAATATGTCAGAAATAAAGGTGCAAGTGAAGAAAAGAAAAAAGAAAAGGCTTAGTACCAGAATGGCAAAATTTCAAGCATGACCCATTGCCTGGTAATGTCAACGGGATCCTTTGGAACTGTTTCCAAACAAGTCAGATTCAGCTCATCTGACGTGACTTGTTACTGAGAGCAGCTGATGGAGGTAGAGAGGAAGGAGGCAAAGAACTCACAGGGAAAGCACACAGATACAGAAGTCATACCAGCCCTTGATCAGTGGGTGGGGGAAAGCATACTTTTGTTTCCTTTAAATATTTTGCCCCAAAATGAAAAAAATAGCAGCCTTCTCACTGGATGCATCTTAAACCCAGGCAGGGGGAGAATGTAAAGAGTAGCTAAAACCTAAGATTTTTCAAGTTTATCTAAGCAGACATTGCAAAATTCTTTATGGTGTTTAGTAGCCTGCTGCCCCCCCAAAATGTTAATATGTTTTCAAACTACTCCAGGTATATTCAGCAGAAATCTATTATTAAAATCAATGAGAGACAAGCTGTTAGCTGTACATTGTGCTGGAAAAGCTGCAGATGAAATGCAGAAAGCTCCTATGCTTTCACTCCACATCCAACAATACAAACATTTTCAGTTACCTCATAAATCAAAGTTTGTCATTAAGCTGCACCTGAAGTGCTATCTTGCCTAAACCTCTGGAAAAGCATCAAGGTAGCTGTTAATTTTTTTTTTTTTACAATCACTCAGGAAGCATTTCACAGGTGAAGGAACCGTGCGTGGGCTGGTACAAATCCTGTGTAACTGCTGTGGGGCCAACAGGATCGAAGCTTCTGGTGGTGGCCAGAGACAAACAGGCTCAGAGAGTGACAGTGTGTGTGAGCTTTTACACTGAGATACCTCCCACTCCAAGCACACCTAAGGGACTTGATGTAAACTGGTAACAGAGCCTGGGATTCACACAAATGAAATAAAAGCAGGAGCAGACAATGAAGAAAGTTAATTTTTCACCTAGAGAACTGCAGTGTTAGAAGATTGCCCTAGAGGATTTAATCAATGAAAGTGAATCTTGTATTTTTCTCCAGTATTCCCAAAATAAGTCAATAAGATGCCAGCACTCTCAGCATAGAGTGACCATTTTCCAGTAAGCTTGAGTTAAAGTCTTTATCAAAAGAACTAAAGAAATGCATTATGATTTCAGAGAAAAATAGTAAGCAAGGAAACAGAAACAGCAGGATACCCTTACAAGGCACAATAGGTTTTCAGAAAAACTTTTTTATTTCTTTTATTCCTGAGGACAATGAGAAGCAAATGAAAACCGCTCTAACCCAGACACTGCTGGTGCACAAAAGTACCTGCAGCTACCCTGGCCCTTAAGAACAGCAAAGCATCTGAAAAATGCACACCACCATCAGACACCATCTAAAGGCATTTCCAGATCCAGAACCTCCTCTCCTGTGAGAAAAACACACCTACTTGTCCATCTGCTTCATCACAAAACCTTCCCATACATTCAAGCAACTCCTATTGCACCCTCCTAATAACCCATCACCCAGAGGATCTGTGCAGGAGTGCTGGGTCCATACACATCACCCAAAATAAGCAGCAACAGACCACATTACATAACACACTTCTATTTCATTATGAACACCTGAATAAATGCCCCTGCCTCTCTGAAGAGCTGCACACCAGCCCTCTCTCTTGGCCAAATGACCCATAGGCAGGGAGCTTTCTCAAGTCCTAAGTCAATTTACAATCCCACCTTCAGCTGTAGCCTGGATAATCTGTTTCTCTGAGCATTAAAAAAAAAAAAAAAAAAAAACAAAAACCCAAAAAAACCACTCCATAATTTTCTCTTTGTAATACTCAGTTTACATGCACAAACCAGAAGAGCTGTCAGTTCTTCAGTCTTAAAAGCTTTAAGCAAAATTAGCTATTTTAAGATTCCTGCAAAGAGGTGCAACTGAAAAACATCAGGGGCATACTATCCATTACTCTTCAAAGTGTTGGAAGTTTCCAGAAGGCACAATAAGGATACAGTCAACATCCTCAGTGCATTCCACCACAAGAATTTCAAGGACCTCAAGGGGCAAAGACAAAGGTAATTTTTCTGTGGCAAGAAGATTATTGCAACAGTTGTACCTATGCTAATAAAAAGGTTTGCATGCAAGGCTCCCGCTCTGTATTGCTGAGAGGTGATGCTCTGAAAACAGCTTTTACTACAAGGAATCTTGTCAGCCTTGTTTCAAAATAATGACCCTTATTTTTCCATTTCTCAGTATAATTTCTTCCTCAAACTGGCATTCAAAAATATTGCTCTTCCTTGGGGGAGGAACAAAACAAAAACATAGCTTGAAATACAGGAGTGGATTCTCAACAGATATACATCAACATGAGAAGTCAATAAAATTATGTTAATTTATGCCAAATGAAACCTAACCAAGATTTCTCTCCTTCGAGATGAGGCTGGGACAATTACGGTCATTTACAGCAGATGCTCATCCTCATCACACAGGGCACGAGAGCTCGTTCCCATGCCTATGGAATGTCACCGAGGAAACACATCTGTTAGCAGGAGGAGGACGCAGTTCAACACACTGATGTAGCAACGTCACTGGCTGACCTATTCTGCCCAGCACACAATGGAGAGTTGTTCATTTTTCTTTTCAATGAAATGCTATGCAAGTGTTGATTTAATGGTTCATTTATCAACTCCTCTGAATATTAAGCAATTCATTTTGACTTAATTTGAACAATTCAATTTCACCCATCCTTTCTCCCCTTGAAAAATGTGAATTACTGCCCAGGGAGAAGCTGTTTTAAAAGTTGACTTAATAGGAAGTACTTAGCTCCATAGGCTTTATACTCTTTCATAGTCTGATATATATTTATACCAGACTTTTTTCTTTTCCTATTACATATTATATCTGAGATTCACAAATACTAAAGCAAAGACACTTCAACAAACATTCTTAATACTGCAGACCAAAAGGCATCTTCTACATTAGCTACTCCCTAAGAGGACCACCAGAAAACAAAGTGCATCATCAACAACCAACAACCCTGCGAAATTCTGCAACACCCAGGGAAAGGAGCCTCTCATTGAAAATCCCTTACTTTTCTCTGAAAGTTTGCATTACCGGATACATTTTCCCAACAAGGGCAAAACATCGATCCATGGAGAAAGCGCCGGAGCTTCAGTCTCACCTGTGAGCTGCACCTCGCACCTCCGAGTCCGCATCGCGCAGGGCTCGCACCGCCCCGCTCCGCAGCCGCGCTCAGCCCCGCGGGTTCCGGCGCGGCTACCGGGACCCGCCCGCGGCATCGGCACCGACCCCGGGCAGGGGCACCGAGCCCCGGGCAGCGGCAACCGAGCCCCGGGCAGCCGCTCCACGGGACCCGCCCGGGGTGGAGGAAACCCCCGCCAGCAGCAAAGCAGCCACCGCACCTGTTGGGCCGCGGTCCCCGCCGCATCCCCCGCGGCTCCCACCGCTTCTCCCTGATTCAGCCCGATTTGTGCCCGTTTTCACCTGCTGCTCGCAGGTGCCGAAGCCCCTCTCCGCAGCACCCCCTACACGCCCGCTGTTAACATTCAGCCCCGCAGCCCCAGCCGGAGGGTCACTTCCAGAGTCCTTTCCCCACGGGAGCCGCCCCGCCTCAGACACTGAGCATCCCCCGCAAAGCTCGGCCGAGCCTTCCGGAGGGCCGGGCAGCGTCCGCCCGCTGCCAAGAGACACTTTTCCCTCCCGGAATGCCGACGCGGAGCCACCGCGCTGCGAGGGAGGGATGCGAAGGAGCGACTGCAAGGAAGGATGCGAAGCAGGGATGCGAAGCAGGGATGCGCGGGGGGTACCGCGACCGCGACTCGCCGGGGCGCGGGGAGCAGCCGAAGGGCCGCGTCCCCCCGCGAAGGGCAGCGCCGGCCAGAGCCCGAAACTCCGCCAAGTGCGAGCGCGGGGCCAGCCCGCGGCGGGACTCACCGGGGCGGGGGCGCGGGCGGGCTCGGCCCCTCAGGAGATCATGCCGGCGGAGCGCGGGGCCGGCGG
>WEKY01041646.1:1061977-1102607 GCA_013390045.1 Picathartes gymnocephalus
AAAAAAAAAGAAAAAAAAAGGAAAGAATGGCAGATTAAACAGATCAGCTCTGATTCTTACCTTCAGAAGCAGACTTCGTTCAAAGCTCACAAATACTTTTACTTTGCTGTAAGTCTGAGCTATTTTTAGGTTCCCTCTGGGATGCCATATAGGGAGAGCAGCCCCCTCCCTATCATTACTAATCTGCCTAACATAACAGCAGGACACCTGCTGCTGGTGAGTCATGTTTTGTGTGGAGCTAATGGTATATATATATAGGCAAAACGTAAAGACAATTGCTTATTTCTCTCCCTACCCCATGTGTTGTTTGTTGCTCTAAGCAAATCAAATCATTGCAATGAAGACAGTGTAAAGAAGACAAATACACAGGAAAATTCATGTTCAGCTTCAGACCAGAAGCTCTAGAAGTGCACAGCAGAATTATGCTTGTTTGTATTTGTGGTGTGTATACCTGTGTGTGTACATGTCTGTGCACTTCTGCATGTGCACAGAGGGATTGTGCTTTTAGAAGCTCCTGCTCTGGTACATGCAAACCAGTGTTTTCACTGAAAACAAGAATGGAAATTCAGATTCTAAAGCTCCATCCCCAACTTGTCTTCCCTACTTACTCACAGCAAGAGAGAATGAGCATGGAAAAGGGGCATATGCAGGGAAAACTCAGGTTTATGACCTGCCAGCACAGAGAAACCTACCACGTGTGCCCTATGTAAGCTTCCAGACAGGAGGCAGGAGTAGCTTTGTGGCTGTAGTGTGGCTTTTAAACATCAGCTGTGTTCCTGTTTGTTTGCTTCACAGCCATTACTTGCAGTGACAAACAAATCTGTAGGACAGCCCCTGCTCTGTGCTGGGAGCCTGATTTAGCTCTGGCCCTCAAGCCATGCATTTCATTGTTATGGGCTTCACTTCTAAACTTTTGAGAGCTGCAGTAAAGTGCTGCTAGGTTTGGCTTTGTGATCTCTAGAAGATCTCTCTTTTATTCCTTCTCCCCTCTCCCTCTCTTGTATTATTATTATTATTATTATTTTCAAAATGTGAACTTTTTGTTGTTCCTGTCCTTGGAGAAAAGCACTGCCCTAATTTCCTGCCTTGAGCAATACTTCCATTTGTGGTGGATACACACCAGTCCTAACCTCAACTCACCCTATGTCCTTAAATTCTACAGCACCCCTCTTATTAAAGCCAATGCTAAAATGTCCACTGACCAGTGGAAACAGGGTGGACACTTATAGAAGGTGTTGCAATATCTCACAATAACTTGAATAACTTGAATAACAGTCACATCCAGAATCAGCACAAAGCATTGCAAGCCATACCCTGACTGATATAACCACATAAACTTGTGTCTTCCCTCCAAAAGTTTTCAATTAAAAACTTCCTGAAGGTTTATAAAACCATCATATTGAATGTACTGCAGGAGAATAGTTTTAAAATATGTCTAAAGAAGATATCTCTGTTCCCAGAGAACTGTGTAGATTTTCAAACACATTTCTTCAGGACCTTACTTCTCCCCACCCCATCTCCTTTTCCTGTTGAACTGGATGAGGGATGGTAGAAACTAAAAATCTCTCCCAACCTGCCAAGTTACCCTTCCCCAAGAGGGATTGGACTAGGCAACAGCAAATGGCCAGATTTTAATTCTTCGAGCAGTGTAGGAACATATGCTACACAGACGAAGATACTAAAGAATTGCATTTATATATGTTTTAGACTCTCTAAACAGAGTTCAGATATATCTTGCAAGCCCAGTACTTTAAAATAACCTCTGGCAGATCAACAACTTACCACTTAAAAACGACCATCAATCAAATCCTGAATGTTTGGGGAAAGACAACATGCCCCAAATATCAACCCTGAGTCTTGTCCACCAAATAAAGATATAAAGAAAGCAAGCCACGGGTACTCTCTGTATTCAGCTGTTTCTCTGGGTTCTGCTGTAGCAGAAGCAGCAGGATCTCAGGCAGACAGACCCTGCAGCATTCCCATTTTCCTCAGGAGTGTGTCCATGACCCACGGGCTGTGTGATCCTCTATCCTCCCCTAGTGACCAGAGCACGCTGAGGGTATTGAACCAGCTGAACCTTCGAGCTCGGCAGAGCTGCTGCATCCCAGCACCAGCAGCACATCTGGCTTTGTGCTTCTGGCTTTGTCCTCTCTGGGGCCAAAAACCACCCAAAGCCCCCTTCTCACTGTCCTTCATCTCAGGAGGACAGAAGTAACTAGCTGCAGTGGGGAGAGACGGACTGAGAGTGAGGGTGAACTCTCCCCTGCCACTTCTCCGATGACAGCCTGAGTGTGCCATCCACACATCAACTAACACAGCACCTTTATCTGGCTGCTAAACAAAAAACTAGAAGCATAAGGGAAAAAAAAAAAAAATCCCAAACCCCTCAGCATGTCTGCCTTGAATCCCAATTGGAAAAGAGTTGTTTGCCTTAATTCTAAATGTATTTAGAATGTGGAGCATATATTTCCAAAGGATGTTTTGTATTTACAGCGTGTCTGTCTGGTTATACTGCTGCAATGTAATTGTTTTCCTGCTGAGAATTATAGCAGGGAAGTTACTCTGGGTATGATTACAGCTCTTTATAGTTCTGCTTTGGAATTTAGAGGCTTCTGTGCACCACTCCCTCCTCCCTGCTTAGAGGCACTGGCCTTGGAGTGCCTTGTGACACTGTCAGTGACGTGACATGTGCATGCATTTGGGTTTAGTTGCTAGAAATGGGTAAGTCACTGCAGGAACGGAACAAGGGGAAATCTGTAACAAATCCCCCATGCTGATGCTGGAGCTGGGTCAATCTAAGACAAAACTTTGCTCATTCTGTGCCTGGGGGAAGAGAAAAGGCAGCAATTCCTGCCTGGCAAGGCTTTGGGAGTGAGAGCACTGCAGAGTTTGTATCCAAAAGTTTGTTGGTTTGCTTGGGTTTTTTTGTTTTGTTTTTTTTCTTTCACAAAAAGAGTTGTGTTCAGGGTGGGTAATAGGTGAAAAGCGGGGAGACATTCACTCCTGAGCACACGGTCAGCACAAGGTCAGCTTTAATATCAAGTAGAGATCCTTGCACCATGGGTAAGATACAGAGTTCATCCACTGCTTCCTGATGGGAAGCACTTCTTGACACATTTCAGAACTGTAGTTGTTCCTTTTGCCTCCAAATCTTTAAGGCTTGATTCTGGAATCAGGTTTGCACCATAAATCTCTTCCTTCTATCAAACCATTGCCTGTTGCTGCTGATCCTTCTGAGCAGAGAGCAGAGTCTCTGCCATGCTGGAGCCACCCAAGACAACCTCGATATTAGTTCAACACAAACCACGTGGATGGCAGTGGAGCACTTCCAGCACCTGAGGAATGCTGGCACTCCTCTGCAGGGCAGGGCAGAGCACGCTGGGGCAGCCCTGTTGCTCTCCTGCCCAGATGGTGCAGCTGCAGGAACAAATGTACTCCTTTGCAGAGCAGCACCGTGTGCTTCGGAACAAAATGTCAATGAGCTTTCCAGATTAAAACATTAAAAATGTATGAACAACAACTGTTGCACATGAGGAAGCTAATAACGCTGGGAGAGCTTTTCCTTTTGAGATCGTGTGAGGCCATTTTTAATATCACTGTGTTCATCCCCAGTTATAGTGTCAACAAGCTGAACACCAGGAGGACTCATTAGATCTTTCTTTGACCTTATAACAGACCAGTGTATTTTACTCAGCTTTTTCTAATCGAACGCAGCTGTAAGTCCCCCCCAAAAAAGTCAGTAGTGGAGAATAACAGCAAGTCTTACTCTGGAGCCATCAAAAAGCAAAGAATTCTCTTATTTTGTTCTCTTGATTACATGCTCTAATGACTAAAATCACTCCCCTGTTAAAATAAAACAAACCCCAAAAACCCTCACTAAGGCCATACCTCATTTAATAATACCTGTTTCAGCTTTCAGATATGGGTTCTTTTATTTTTCTCTCCTTTTAGGACAGAGTTGTTTTCTTCCCAGAACAGACCCATGCACAAAAAAAAAAAAAATCTCAGACCATTTTTTGGTCTATGAAACACACTGAACCTTTCAGACCTCCTATTGTAAAACATTTCTTCATACCCTCAAATAATTTTAGCCCTTCTTTCCTACCCACTTTCCAACTTTTTCATACCCTTACAAAGTTTTGATGCAATATTTTTCTACTTGAGACCTGGTTTTAGCGGCGCTGCAATAAAAGTAAAATCACCTCTTTTCCTGTTATTCAGTAGTCCCTTGTTTATATATTTAAAGGCCACATAAATTCCCTTTGTCAGGTCATCACAGCAGGATCGATGTGCAGAGGCTTCTTGGATCACTCCTGCTTTCATCCCCAGAGTGCTCCCTGTGCTCCAGCCTGCAGGGTTGTGCCCTAGCACAGACCAACATGGGCCTGATGGATTCCTCATTCCCAAGAAGTTCACCTTGCCCAATGTCAACCTCCTTTCCTCTTCACTGCCTACCATTCTCTAGTTCTCAGTGCTTTGCAAAGATTTTTCATTTTGTGTTTTGCTATAGACCATTGATACAAACAACAGAGAGCTTTGTTACTTAACCCTAATGTGCCCCAGAAACTACAGGTCCGTTTAGTCCTGATTCCCCATCGACAGCTACTCCTTGAGCTCTGCCAGGCACTTCGTTATCCATTTAATGCATATTCTAATGTTACTGAATGCTCCTAATGTTTAATCAGCACGCCATTCACTGCCAAGTCAAACACCTCACAAAGTCTAAATGCACTAAATTTGTACGATCATTTTTGTCAACCAGGCTTGTAATATAATCAGAGAGTAAAAATTAGGTCTCTTTGATAAAGTTTGCCACAAACCCATGTTGTTTAGACTACTTACTAATTTACTTTTGCATCAGCTCCTGAATTATTTAACACAAAATGATTGCGAGCTAACCAGCCTTGAGTCTTAGGAAATGCTTCCTCATAACAACCTTCTCTTTGAAATCAATATAGACACATTTCATACCACCCTGTGAGCATTAACTCAGTCACAAGGCAGTTCTTTACCTCCAGGGAGACAGGACTGAATTTGCTCCCTTTTGGAAGGTTTCACAGGTAAATTGGGCCTCGATGCCTGACCCAGGGTCACAGTATCCGGTTCCTTTTACTACTCCTTCACATCTGCCCTGCTTAAAAAACCTCACTAGTACTTGTCAGACAATCAGACAAACAAACCCAAAAATCTTCAATACAAATTTCTTCGAAAAATTTTAAAAACAGCTTTACCAGAAAGGAGCAAATGTGACTTGGGGCATTTGTGTGTGGGTCTGGCAGCACACAGCCACTGCTGCTTCTGATTTAAGGCCCCAGATAAACCTGTTCTTTTAACTACATTGGTACAAAGCTAGAGCTGTCATTTTATGGGCTGAAGGGTGATCATATTTAGGAAGGGAGCCAGCTGCCAAGGGGATTTCTGTGCTGGTTTCTATGTAAGGTCCGTTCACAAAGGCAAAAATTTCTTTGTACCAAAATCCAGCCCAGGTTATTTGAAGGAGCTTTAAGGTATCTGAGAGCCTCATTCCCCTTGCCCATTCCATACCCTGCTCCTTAAAACCAGTTCATTTTGTCCTGCTGGAACCACTGTTGCCTATCTCATCAAATAACAAGGAAACCTCAAGGAATTCAGTGGAGAGCTGTGAGTTTTGTACATAAAGACATGACGGCTTCTCTGTGCTCCTGCTGTTATTCAGAAATCATGCAAAATGAAGCTGAGGCAGTGAGCAAAGTATAAACCTGAAGCCTTTATACCTCCTGAGCATAGTTCATTTGCTCTGCTGTCAGTAACTCAAAGCCCCAATGAAAAGAGGAGGGGGAAAAAAGAAAGACATAAAAGAAAAGGAGTAATTATATGCAAGTCACTAGACTTATCACTTAGCTTTTGGCAAAATATTGACTCCTGAATGATCTTTGTCAAATCTCATAAAAAACAGCCTCCAGGTGATGAATCTTGCCACAGGCATTAAATGGGGTGCTGCTAGAAAAGGAAGAAGAGGAAAATGGAAAAGAAGGCTTAATTTTAATTATGTAAACTACCTATGGCTGTATTTGGTCACAGCTCTCACAATTTGGAAAAACAGGATGCCCGAGGGCTTGATTTTTGCTCGTTTTAAATATTCATAGCATTTAAAATATCTCCTGAGCTGGGCTTAGTGGACCTGATGGGCAGAAGCAGCCCTGGCATCCCCTGCCCTGAGCAGCCTCGGCAGCAGCACTGGCAACACCTCGGGATGTTCAGCCAAAACCATGGATCAGAGCAGAAAACTTACAGTGAAGGCTCTGCTGGGGCCCCTTAGAAGGCTCTGCTGAGAGCCTTATTGATCTCAGGGGGGAGATGGATGAATGTGCAGCATGTCTGTAGCAGCAATCCAGGCATTTTGGACTGGTTTTGTGTGCTGACATTTCACTATGACTTGGGTTTTTGCACGGGCTTTAACCCAAGTATTGAAGTCAGGAAGGACAGCAGTATGAACGAGGGCTAAGCAGTGGGGAGGAAGAAGAAGAAAGTATTTGTTATCTACAGCAATAATTTATCATTTCCAGACAGTACAGCAGGATAAAGGATAGTCTCATAGATAAAGAATTAATTTGAGGCTAGGAGAAATGGGTCTGTCCCAGTCTTGGACCTGCCAAACAGAGACATAAAACAGAAAAAGTGCTAAAGTGCTCCCTGCCCAGGTGTGATCAGCAGGATGGTCCATGCCTCAGCTCATGGAATCCTGTAAGAGCCCCAATTAAAATTCCAAGAAATAAATGCGTGCTATATATAGAAACCTGTATTTTTCATCATTAAAATAGTGCCACAAGCAATGCTGAGATATTCCACATGCAGTCTGCCATTTCCAGTTTCCCTCTAATCACTTATCAACATTAATTCAACATTAACTTAGGACCCAGTTCCTTCACCCTACTCATGCTGGCATCAGGCAATCCACCCATAGTCTCTCCCTCAGACTCCTTTTTTGGAAGTGATTTTTAAAAATCACTTAAAATGATTTAAGAATACTCCTAAATGTCAGCTGCAGGCAGGAGAAGACAGTTATTGGTCTGGGTTTAGAGAGAATTTTTGGCTCAGTGTCCTCTTCCAACCCTGCTCATCACTGATGTATTTTTAAATGAATCCTAAAATACACACCAGGAAACTCTATTAAATAAAAATCATGAATGGCATGCAGACTGTGCTATTACTGTGCATAAGAAGATAACAAGACTCAGGAGACTGCCCTTTACATTCTGCTGCTCTTGCTAACTGCAGATCTGGCCCAGCGAATGCACATGTTCCATGAGGAAGAGGGAGTGCCACAAACCCTAAACAGTGTGCCTGAAAAGAGGCTGGAGGAATAAGAGATTGCAGAGATAATGGGGACGCCATGAGCTGCACCTCCCTCAATTAACTAAGTGATTGGACATGCACAATCAGAGATCCCAAACGTCATTTGTAGGTTATCAGTGATATCAGACATCAGATGGAGTGGCCCTGGACTCCCCCTGCCAACAAACTGGAGGAAAGAATTAGAATTCTGAAAGCTTTTTAAAGCCAGACTCTCACCTCAAGACACAATAAAAGAAAAGCTTTTAGATCATTCCTGGCAGAGGAGTTGGAAAGCTGCCATGCTCAGACAGAGTAACTATGGTAATCCATATCAGGTTGCAGAAATCATCTTTAGCACACAGTCTTTTAAGCCCTCCAAGAAGCTTTCTTCCTAATCTACTTAAAAATAAAAAATAAAGGGTGTTTCAAGGTCAGACAGTACCAATAATGGGATCAATGACACTGAAGGGGAAACAGGTGCAGGGTACAGGTCCCTGAACACCAACCACTGTCTCTGCAAGGAGAACCAAGAGGCAGGAGCTGAGTGGGAGATGGATATCCCCGTCCTGAGCTCTGCACTGCCATGTCAGCTTGATCATCTATCCTCTGCAGAGAAGACTGAACAATTAAGATGCACTGCTGAAAACCAAAGCTTAATTGCTTTGATGCTTAGGTGATTGAGAGCTGAATGCATTAGTACGTCAAAATTACTGAACACAAAGGCCTTGATTCTGTTCTATTCTGTGCCCATATAAGTGATGCCTTGAGTTCCCCTTCCTGGGCACTTGAGGATCACCAGAGCTTTACATGGGCAAGCCTAGCCCTTACTGACACTTCAACTCTATTTAAATATTTGGGATCGCAGTGTGCGTGGTCTGAAGGAATTTGATTCTATTGTTCAATTAGGCAGAATTAGGAGCATAGAAAATCTAATTCCATTATTTTAAAATTAGTTCAAAATTAAACTACTTAAATCCCCCGGTTAGGTTAGCCCAGACTTTTGCTCTGCTGTGCGTGTGCAGAGCCTACACTATCATCTATCCAACTCCCTGAGTATTCCTCAAGTATTTGAGGGGTCCCTGCATCTCTCAGCACACTCTGGAAATTAAAGACAAATAAGTATCATTTGGAGCTGGACCCAAAAAACGATCAAGAAGAGCAAATGTGGCACAGAGGCGTTCGAGGGAAAAGACAACATATGATCAATAGAAAGTATTGCACAGATAAATTCTGTAAGGAAGACACATCAGAGCTCCCCGAGTCTTTGCTGCTTTGCTCTGCTGCCTGCTGAGCCAGACACAGCTTTCCCTCCTTGCAAAGATGGCAACATCTCTGAGAAGTCCAACACAGTGTCAAAACTGAAAACTGTTCCACATCAATCTCACAGTAAAGGGCCAAAATCTCCAAGATCAATCTCAGAGATAAGGCGTCTATCACTGAATGCTTGTTCACACACACACTTCTATTTTTTTTCTTTTTATTTTTTTTCCCCTCTGCTATTTCAGCTGACAGGGGCTGTTTTTTCCTTTTCTTACATGCAAAATGATTGTACGTACATGCACAGAGCAGCTGAATGCTTATCTGGCTGGTTCATATGAATACAATACAGGGCAAACATCTGTGTTTTAGCAGAAAAAATAAATAGATATCCAAAAAAAGCAGCATGGTGGCAAAAAACCTCAACAATAATAGATACAGCTTTGGAGATGATTCTAAAATCAGGGCTAATATCTCAGTGTCTCTTGTTTTGTATTGCAAGGACAAGATGCTGAATTGCTGTGATTTCAGTAGTCCATAACTTAATTTTATTATGTTTGATCTAACAGTGTTAGGAATATTTCTTGGGTATGTGCTAAACATTATACTCATTATACATTAAGGTGGTTTTAGGTCTATTACTTGTCTGTAATTTGATTTTGGAATTTAGATCATTCTCCTGAACTGTCAGGTGCAGAAGCTGGGGGAATCTCTAAACTGCAATTTAGAAAGGAAAAAAGTAATTATGTGCAATCAGAGTCTCCAAGAAGTGGATCTTTTTATGGGACTGCAGAGCTACAGGCGAAGGACAATCAGTTATGTCCTCCAAACAGTTCTGAAAAGGCTACCAGCTGCACCCAGCGTACAGCAGGGGACAATAATCTGAAGCTCAGGATGTGCACAATAATTATTTTCCTGCTATGTTTTAGTTCTTCTACAATCTCAGACTGTTTTTGGGTGAACCATTCCAGTTCCTCATGCTGTGTCCCTGCTCCCTGGGAGGCAGTGGAGAACAAGGGGTGTTGGGCAGGAACCTGGAGCATCTCCTGAGGCTGAGCTGACATGCAGAATAGAGCAATGCCAAGCTCTGCTGAGGATCCCTGGGAAAGGGTTTCCCTCTCAACTGCAGTGCCCACTTTGGCCTCTTTTCTTCTGGGTACAAAACAGAAAGTGAAACCAGTTTCACACTGGTATTTCCAAGTATTGAATTGGCACGTGCAAAGTGGTGCTAGGCTTTGGGTCATTTGCCCTTCATTGTTTTACCTTGTTCCTCGGCACAGCTATTGACACAGGAAGAAGTAGGATATGCAGTAAGTCATTCAATAAAAAGACCTGATAAAGCTAGTTCATAAATTAAGCCTGCAAGGAAGGCAGATCATTGCTCTTCACCATTTGCATAGCTCCCTGCTGGCCTGCCTGACTGGGTTTTTGTTTAGGGATAATATTCACAACCAGTTACCCAGTGTGCATATGTTGATTTTAAGACACTGAACTGTATCTTAAGAGAAGGTGTTGGCATTTATGTATCTTCTGTAAATATTCCTGAGGATTATTTACTAAATTCAAAACACTTTTTTTTTTTCCTGGAGAGAAACCATCTAGACAGAGCACAGTGAACTTCAAGATTTGTGGATGGAAAAAAGAAAACTTATAGCTCTCTTTTGGCAGGTGAACCCAGCAATGATGGATGATATACCCTCTCGTTTGTATGACAAGTGCTGTTTTATCAAGGGCAGCCTAACAAGACTTTTACATTGCTCTCATTAGTTTTCAGAGCACCTCACCCCTGTTTGAATGTGAAATGGCCACGCAGATGCTGCTGAATCACAGAGAGGGTTTTACCAATGCTTTTGTCTTTAAAAGCAAGTCTGGAGGCAGAAGTGCCTCTTTCACTAATTGGTGTTATCTGCTCCCCTTTACCTCATTCCCCTTCACCTTCCCCTTCCCATACACCAAGAAGACACCTCAGCAGCAGCAGGAGGAGATGATGCCTGGTCTGAAAGCTGCTGGGAGCTGTGCCAGCAGCAGGCAAAAGGGAAAATAGAGATGGTGATTGCAGCTGTGAGGGTGGGACAGCACTGCCATGTGCTGCAGCATCTGACTCTGCTCTGCACACCCAGGTCTGCTGACAGAAAGCCACACTTCATATGGGAGGGAATGAAGAATAGCACCTTCCTATTGGTGAATATTGCATATTTTACTCACCTGAAGTTTCTTTAGCACCCACATTGGTGGGACATGCTTGTGAGGGCAGCTCTGCTGGTGGCTGATCCCTTCACGAAGACCTGTGCATGCTCTCCATCTATTCCTTTTGGGCCTGGGAGCACTTTGGGATGTGGCTGTTCAACAGAGCAGTGCCTTGCTGCCAAAAATCTTCCCACAGCCACCTCTGGTCCAGTCTCTGTGTTGGCCTCTGAGGAAGAGGGCAACACAGGCAGGAGTGCAGCAATACAGGATCCCCCTGCAAGCAGGTGAGTACAAGCACATCCACTGTTCCCTCAAGCAGGGTCTTGCACACAGCCCCACAAAAAAAAAGCAGGCGGGGAGTGTCAATGAATGTTTAATTAACAAAATATTATATTACTACTCTGCTAAACAGAGGATCCTTTGAGGAAGCCACATCTAGGTATGAAAAGCATGAATGAGACTTTATGGCTGTCTGCTGTTGGGATATGGCTCCTTCAGCTGTGATGGAAGGAGCTTGTGCTTTGGGAAAGAGATATAGGAGTTGATGCAGACGCTTCTTGTATGCTCATTTTCCACCTGGAAAATGTCTGTGAAGACACGGTCTGCTACACTCTGTGTCTGGCACAGGAGGGAGAAACAGATGGAGAGAGCATCTAAACCCTTTTGTTCTCCGTAGCTAATAACCTGGAGCTCCTCTGATATCTAATATGTGTGGGTTGGCTTCACCTCCATGTGCCTGCTCTTCAGAGGAAAACCAGCTACACACATCAGTCGGCTGATAGGAGAATGTGTGACTGTTTTACGAAGAGAAATGGATAAGCTCCTAAAACCATCGTGTCCTTTACAAAATGCTGTTTACAGCAGATCTGTCATGAACATCAGTAACTCACCAAGCCGTTGTAGCACAATATGACATTTTAGTGCCAGCAAAACTGGGATTGAAACCAGGCACGTTTTGACACAAGTTTAGAAATTAGTAAACCTTTCTTTTCCTTTATTTTTTATATTTTTTAAACCCTCAAACACATTGAGCTGTTCTAGTGCAAGACTGCAGTGCTTTTGAACCATAATTTTTCAGCACATCAACTCATGCTCAAGATATAGCACTGGGCTTATTTGGACTTAAATAAAATTTTGAAATTGTTATTTTCCCCATGAAAGAGATGTCCATTTCAGTCTAGCTAAACAACAATACAATACTGCTGGTGGAAGAAATTTCCTTCCTGACTCCTGCAGAGTTTGCTGTACACTTTGAAATACCTGCTTTTATTATCCTTTTATTATCCTTAATTTACCATGCAAAGCTACAAATAAGAGTGGCCATAAAATTATCCATCTCTTGTTAAAATGCAGCTGGAATACACACCCTCCTTTGGCAGTGGATTCCAGAGGAGGATTTCACACTGTGTGAGGAATCACTCTTACTCTCCTCCATGGAAAGCTGGTAAAGCTGACTGACAGGAGGCAAGCAGAACATCTTCACAGCTCTGGCCCAAATTTACCCTTCAACAACTGGAACAAAAGTCTTCAGCTCCTACAAAGTCCTTGTCTGGTGCTAGAGCCCGTGGCTCATGGCAGTGAGACTTAGATATCCAAACAAAGATTTAAAAATTCTACATTTCACCAATAAGAGCTGCCACGAGAAGCCAATGTTGTTCATTCAGCCTGCACCTTGCAGTTCCCTGTTCATAAGTCATCTGCTTCTCTATGACTTACAGGGAATACAGATTTTTCTTGGGACATCAGGACTCAAGGGAATTACCTGTAGTTAAACATCTGATTAATGGCTCATTAAGAATCAGCAACAGTGTTTATTCAGTCCCTGTCTGAGTGTGGTTTTGCAATTATGTGCTTTTGAGACTGCAGGTGTGTGAAATATTCATAACCCAAATGGAAATATGATGGAAGTGCAGTTTACACTTACTCAAGGGCTAACTCTTTTGGATTATAAATATGAAACAGAAAAGAGCAGTTATTACTCTGCCCAGGAACTACCCAGAACCTTGCTAGATGCTTTACAAACATATTAAGCACTTAATTTCTGTCCCGAATGATTTATTCTAAGTGGCAGAGCCTTCCATCCCCCTCATCCCCCTCATCCATGCTACAGCTAGACATGAGGCTTACTTATAACAGCAACGTTCATCATGGGATTGCTCTTGTAGTAACCACTGCATCCTGAAGGGTCTGTGCTTTTCTGGGGGCACATCAGGGGAAGAGAGAGCAGAAAGAGCAGCCCTTGCCTCAGTCTGTCTTTTAGTTTGTGGCCACATATTAAAATTACAGTAGTGGATCTTTAATTCCGCTTGATGGTGAATCGTTCATGGCACTCATCCCTTCCCTGGCCCAGAAGGATGAAGGGTTTGCACACTCACTCTTGCATGTGATGGTTTTCTGCTGTTTGCTCCATCAGCTCCTGAGCAGCCACAATCACTGGGCAGCAGCAACAGGGTACCAGTAATTCTAAAATATTAAGTATTTTTAAATATACAACCATAACACTCTAGTTTTGAAGATGAAGCAAGAACTGGAGAGCAGAAGAAGGGATGAGAGATTGGTACCTGAGCAAACACTGAGACTCAAGAAGAGTTTCCCCATCTGCCTCAGGTGAGGAAAAGCTCCTTCTAGAACAGTGAACTGCTCTTCACTGCGGCTGCTGCTCCAAGCATCAAGCCTTCTTCAAAGCTGCTTCCCTTTTCTAATTTATTTTATGCTGTTGTTTTTTTTAAAAAGGTCATTTCAGAACTCCTCTGGGTCCCATATATACGGTGCTACCACGTTGCAGAGACTCTCAGTGGTACCATACAACCACATATTAGTCACAGGGGAACAGGAAGGGATAGCCATGCAGAAGGAAATCTAAGAGCAGTGAACCATCAAATGTGAGGAACGCAGGAGGAAGCTGACAGATGAAGGACGGTGCAGAGTCCCTAAATCCAAAGTGCATTTCTGAAAGGGCACTGGTTTGGTTGTTGTTTTCTTTTTTTTCAGGAGAAGTATTTCTAATAATCTCTCTCTCTGCAAAAGGGAAGGACTTATCTACTTGCTATCGCTGATTGCCTGGTGTAAAGTGCTTTGCATTAGCCTGAAAGAACAGAGTGGAGTGCTTGCAGATGGTGGGAGGCAGGGCGGGCAGGGCCTGGTGTGTGCTCCCAGCCGCGGCAGGGCCGGGCAGGGCCTGGTGTGTGCTCCCAGCCGGGCAGGGCCGGGCAGGGCCTGGTGTGTGCTCCCAGCCGGGCAGGGCCGGGCAGGGCCCGGTGTGTGCTCCCAGCCGCGGCAGGGCCCGGTGTGTGCTCCCAGCCGCGGTAGGGCCGGGCAGGGCCTGGTGTGTGCTCCCAGCCGCGGTAGGGCCGGGGCAGGCCGCGGGCACAGCCTGGCCCCGCAGCCTCCCGCTGCCTGCAGGCAGCAGCTGCTCCTTCCCCTCCCCAGGGCGAGCAAACACACAAATGTGTTTCCTTCTTTTGGCTCCTGAGTGGGAGTAGCCTGACAGAGACACTGTGGATGGGCCTCTACAGTGTGAGATGAGTTCCAGACGGGACACAGGAACCTCCAGGCAGTGGCTGTCCTGAGGAACCGATCACTTTGGGCTGAACGCTGCTGTAAGTTTTAGAAAGATGCCCAAACCCATTTAATGTTGGGAGATCCATCATGGTCTGTGGCAAGCTGTTCATTATTAAAACCACTTGCCTTTTTTCTATTCTGAGTATTTCTCACTCCAGTTGCTGGGCTCAGATCATGCCATGACATTCTCTGTGACATCCAAGGGTCCTCTGCTGCCAGAGTTTTCCTCTGTGTTAGTACTTGTAGAACACCTCCCAACTCCTCTCAAAGAAACTAATGAACTGAACTCATCCTATAAGCCAGGACTTCTAGGACACACACCATTCTTGTAATTTTTCTTTTCAGAAACCCTTTTAAATTCGTGACGTTAGAGCCGCAAAAGCACTCTGCCTTTATTTCTCTGTATCATGGCAATATCTGCATGAGCTCATTCTTCTCCAGTTCACACATTCAAGGTTCCTATTTAATTTTTCAGCCGCTGCAGGCAGCTCACATTGAGGTGTTTATCATTTCAAAAACACAGTCACCTCAGCCAGTAAGCATGACCTATTTTCCTGGTTTCTGGACCTCATATTTTTTGTCTTGTTCAAAGGACTCTGGTCATTGATTGGATCCAGATCACTCTGAAAAACTGATTTATTATTTACTAATTTGCCAGTTTTTCTTTCATTCGCAATTTTTGTCTTAGAATTTGGATATTTTCTTCTAGATCATTGATAATGATGCTCTATGGCAATGAACCAAAAATAGATTGCTGGGCAACTAAAGAGAAGCACCCACACTGACTGTGGGTTCCCTACTCCCAGTCATTAAAATACCTGTAAAAGTGAAGGCCATCTTGAAGATAGATTTGAAAAACTTTTGGAGATCCTCCAAAATAGAGAAAGAGAGACTTGTACACCGCTGCCAAAAGAAACAAAGCTTAAATCTGTTGTGATTTGTTGTTTGTTTGGGTTTTTTTAACAGCCTCTTTTTCATGAGAAAACACTTTTTAACTATGTCAGGGCTTTTAAGTTCTGAAGGATAAGGACATAACAGGAAAGCCATCCCATTATTGTCCTGTTAACTCTTTCCTACTGCTGCCATATATGTAGTATGTCAGGGAGAAAAATTTCCTTTTTAAAATGCCTGTCATCGTTTTGAATTTGAGGAGAGCCACTGTTTACTCTCAGCTGTCATTTCTAGCAAAATAAAAGGGAAAGTCTAGCAAAAAAAATCCCCTCCCAACCTTCCATCTTTTTCTCTGTTTGAAGCTATATGCTTGATAAGTTCCAGCAATATGAAGCTTCAAAAATCCATTTCCTTTAAGTTTGAACTAGAATAGTTTCCTATTATAATTTGAATACTGGTCAGGCTTTTCAATCTACTGCAGGAAGGCATTCAAGGATGTGCCAAATGTTAAATGTTAGCACTATTTACTGTAGTATTGTCAGCACTTTTTTTTTCCAAAATAGATCCATGCAGAATAGCCCCCAGCCCACAGAGGTGTGACGAAGCAGCAGCCTGAAAGTGGCTTTAGGGCACCAAGCTATTGACAAAATTATCAAGTAACCTGCAATTCTTAAGTCCCCTTGCACTATGAATGCCTTCTGCCACCTGGGATATTTGTGATGTACTTGGAGGAAAGACAAGCTTTGAAACGGCTTCAGAAGAAGACAAGACTGAGAGAAGGATATGTTCACACATTTGCTGGTAAGTGTTGTATCTTTACAGGGCCCAAAAGAAGGCACAGAAAACCAAGCTGTGAAGAGTCTCAGGGAAACCATATAAAACCACATATTTAACTTTAGGTGTGCACTGGTACCCAGATAAATCAGAGGTCCTGGTAGCTTCTCTAACTCTCTTTACCATGGGGACTGGAGTTGCTCAGCCATTTGCAGTTCTCTTGTTGGCAGACAGCTTCTTAATACATGAGATCTTTCTAGGACTGATACAGAGAAGGTCATATGCTTTCCCTCAGCTCTGTGATTAATAGTATCCAAGGCTTTAAAAATATATAGGAAGAGACAATAATTGTCAAGGTTTAGGTGTATGTCTAGTGAATTCATTGCTTCCTTTAGGAGACAATTTACCATACCTCTGATGCAGTAAGACAGTCTTGTAAACAAAAGAAACTCTAATGAATATAACAGGGAAAGAATGAGGCTTTTGTCCTCATTGTCACATAAAATATCTCCCTCTCCCCCTCAGTGCAGGAATACTTATCAATGCTATGTTTGAATCCTACCTAATCATAGCACAAAGTAGAATAATTTTGCAGAACTAAGACCAGTTTCTAAAAGTAGGAGGTTCAATCTGAGCATCATTAAAATTAGAGTCCAGTTCTCAGTTTCCAGCCTGTGATTCCCCCAGGGCAAGGACAGCACTGCCCTCAGTGTCATCCCCGAGTTGCTGAAGTCGTGTCCACTCCATGGCCAGGGAAGTCTGTCCCTGGGAAGCCCTTCTCCATTTCTTTCATTTAAAATCCTTCGCCAGGAATCTGAGGTCTCGTCATTGTCAAACACACAGAGCAGACCTGCCCTTCATTTCAGGGTTTCAAGCCAAAAAAAATGCAACCAGTGCTCTAATTAGCAGCTCTGCCGACTTTTTCTGGACTGCAAAGGATTGAGGAGTCACAGCCAACCTTTGATTTTAAATCAAGAGAGATACAGCCTGGTCTTCCTTTGAGAAGCAGTGATTTCTGCACTCCGGGACTCATTAGGGAGGAAGCTTCTACCACCATACATACACTTTATTAAAAGGCTGAACATTTTAATAGATGAGACGTTCCACCCAGATGCTCCATTCTCCCTTCTCTCTCCTTGACCACCAGAGATCTGTGGGGATGGGGCAGCTGCACCATTTCCCTGGTTCATCCAAGGGAATTTAATGCAGGAACAAACCCTTGCTGCAGTGAAGGTTACTTTGCTGGTTATGTAAGGGCTTGAGGTGGGGATTTTTTTGGACTCCTCTGTTACCAAGGCTTTTCAAAAATCCACAATAGGCCCAATTTAGCCCAGCCCTACACCGAGTGCCTTGCAGCAACTGTGAGAGCAATTAAGCAACACTATTCCCCAAGCTGTCTTCTCCTCAATTATGTTGGCAAACAAAGAGGCGTGACTGGGTAAGACCCTCTCTATTAAACAAACCAGCCCTACTTATTTTAACTTTGATCAGGGGAATGAAGTCAGCAGGGAGCAGGGAAGGCAAAGCAGCACGTTCTCTCTCGGACTTGTGAAGTTTACAAATGAAAAAAAAAGAGAGAGAGAAAGAAAATAATGATGATATGTAACTGGAAACTATACCCATCCTTAGCGTGGAGCATCGGGTACAACAGGCAGGACAGTGGACCCTCAGGTTCTTGGGACTGGGAACTGGGCAGCTGTTACAGTTAGCCTAATGAAAATCCAGGAGAAATTTCCATTGGGAATCTATCTTTCAAAATCCCACCTTTTTCAGAGGAGCTTATAACAGGATGATCTATTTTTTGTATCTGTTTCTGTTTCAGATGTGGCAAGAGATACCCTTAATTGCTGTGCTTCTGCCTCATCTCTTAAGAAAGTAAATAAAAGCCAAGGAATTATGATAACTTGAACTATGCTATTCCTTTATTGGTATAAGTATATAGTTAGTCTGCTGGATATAAAACAAGAATGTATTCCATGAACTAATCGTGTACGCTGGTCTTTCAGATTTCAGTAACTGCCACATCCTTTGGGTTAAGGGTTTTTTTTAATTGGGCTTATTTGGGTGAAGATTTTTGACTGAGTTATTGTGCTGAGACAGAATAAATGTTGCCCCATATCACAGACCCCCCGTCACCTCTGCAGTCTCTGCCAGAAAAGCCGACTTTGCATTTCTCAGCTAATGAAACATTCAGCAGTGTCTGGGCAGGGAGGGTTACTATCAAACTCTCCCTACTGAGAGGTAAAGTGCATCACAGTGTTTCTTAAACCTGTATTAACTATTTTGGCATCTCTCAAAACACTCTTGGTCTTGCTTATAGCAGCCTAGAGGACGGAGCTGTGCAGGTTCCTCGGGGTCCCTGGGAAGCAGCACTGGGAGCTGCAGTAGCTCCAGCAAAGCTGCATCACAGGGGAAACCAGCGCATCTCCCTGGGCCAGCTCCCCAGCAACGTCTCCAGGACGTATGAGCAGAGGCCTTGCTCGAGGGGGTTTTTTTAACACATAAATTTAGTGTTTGCAAAAGCAGTGGATGCAGAATAATGGAAACAGAAGCCACTTCCTTATCCTCAGACCTGTGTCTTGAAGCATGAGAGGTTCTGATGGCTGGGGAGAGAGCAAGAGGAGATTAGTGCTCTTTATGTAAAAACTTTCTCAACCATTGCTTCATTTTAATCTCTTATTTATTACTGGTTGCATCTGCTTATAAATTAGGCCAGTAAGTTGTCTGGAGCTTTTAATAGCACATTTCACTACTGCTTTGAAAGATCATCTGTACAGTCAACAAAATAATATTAATGGGTCATTACTCCAGTAAAGCAAACCACAGATTGATAACAGCAGCAGCATTAACAGGATGGTGATAATGAACTCTTGGAACTTCTCTAGTGCCGGATATCAAAACACTTTCCCAAGGAGACCAATATTTTTACCCCATTTTATACCTGGAGAAACTGAGAAAAAGAGCAATACCTGGACTGTTAGACAGAAACACAAGCAGATGCTTGCAGCTCAGAAACTTAAACTGGTATTTCTCACAGGCCACACTCTAGAGTTTTAATTTTAATTTACCGTCACCTTCTCTCTATGTCTGAGCCTCTGCCAGCTCAGGGGAAATCTCTGAAGCAGGAGGAAAGGCTGTGGTTGCCCATTGCCACCCTCATGTCAGCCCCTTTTGCTAGCTCATGCCTGCAGAATTTCAGCTCTCTAGAGGTACTTTGCTCTAGAAGAGCTCCTAGAAGGAGCCCTAGAAGAAGCTCATTTCCCAAAGTCATGCTGGGTATACTACTGGGTTTTTTTAGAAAAAAAAAGAATTTATGTGGGAAAACTAATCCAAAAAGCCTCTGTGAACTTGCTCAGAATCAAAGTAGCCTAAAGTGATTTAAGCTAAGCTAATGAAGGCCTGACTGAGCTTCTCTGCACAAAGCTTTCAGTGCCATTTTAATCATCCACTTCATCACACCCTTAATTTTGGATCAACAGCATTATAGACAAACCCTCTCAAAATAAAGGAGAAACACAAGAAAGGACTACAGGCTGTGGGTGACTGCCAATAAGAATTTTCAGAGTAACTATGCTACAAAAGCCAAATCTGCAGTCCTTACCAGAGAACACAAGAGGAGTCTGCATCAGAGACTTGTGAAAATGAAACCAGGAGTTTGGCAGTTCAGAATCTCCTCGGAGTCCTTATTTCTGAGGAAGAACCAAGGATGGAGTGATTCAATGCAGACATCTCTGACTCTTATGTCTGGAGAGAAGCATCTGAAAATGTAGCTCCCTAAGGACCAAACTCAAGACAAATAAACTCGGATTTCACCCTTTTCCTTTGACCTTTTCCCAAATCCTCATGAATTTCAGACCAGCCACAGCTTGGTCAGGACCTTCCCAGTGCCAGAGGATGGGGTCCAACAGCACATTCCCAAGGGTGAGCCCAGCCTGCTGGGACCTCCCTCTCCCAGAAGGAGAGAACTGAGCCTGCAGCAACCATACTTCAAATATTTCAAAAGACAGGTTTTTCTACTAATCTGCTCCACTTGAACAGTCAGTGCTGGAACCAAACCAATGCCTTGGAGAAATACTTCCGTTTCTCCCAGCTTTGGAACCTGGGCATCATTTTTGATCTGCCTTGTGTGCTCTCACTAGATCAATGTATCATTACAGCAGTTCCCTCTGCTGAAATAGGGCCATCCTTCTCCCAACACAGTGGAGTGTCTCATCATCTTAGACCACAGATCAACTCTAATTTTCTTCTCTCTAGCCCAGAAAACTGCCATTTTGCCCTGCTTGTATCCTCTGAGAACAACACTGTAAAGAGAATTTTCTTACCTTCCCTTCAGACTATGTCCTTCCCTTAACACAGCCCTTCTCTCACCTCTCCTTAGTAGCCACATCAAACCTTAAGCTGCTTGGTCTGTATTTTCAAGGCTCTTCACAACTTTTATCTGCCTTACCCATCGTTTTTCACCGAGTTTCAAGAGATCATCTCTCACCTTCAATCAGCCCCAGTGCCAGATGGAAGCAGCCCCAAATCCTCCCCCCATCCCTCTCAATACGCTAACTAACATGAAAACAGCAACTCCTCCCTTCTGTGCCAGAGACTGTGGCAGATGGCACCACCCTGTTTATTACAGGATAATCCCTTTTAAAAAGAAGATAAGGAAAACAAAATACACAGGAAGTTTAATGAGGACTTTGAAATGGAGTTCCTGCATGTTTGTACAGACTGGAAGTCACCCCTGGGGTCACCAAGTGCAGTCCCTTCTATCATATGCACTACATTGTATTAAAGCTCCATAAAATTACTGAGCTGTGGCTGGAAAGTCGTTGGGATTCTGTTCATTGTCATTCCTTTCAGAAAGCTGTTCCAGCCTTCCTGCCTTAATGGGTAGAAAACTTATTTTGATTTCCAGTGTGATTTTATTGGTCTCCAGTGCAAATAGTCCTTTTTTCTCCCTAAGGTTTTTACAGGCTGTAATCATCACCCTGCTAAGCCTTTATTTTCCTATGATCAACAAGCCACACTCCTTTAACCTTCTCTTGTAAATCAGGCTCTCCATTCTCCTGATCTCTCTAATACCCCCATCTGCATGTGTCTCTGTTTTAATTCACATTTTTTAAGCACAGCTATTCACAACTGGCTGTAACAAACAAGGATGCTAAAAGCTCCTTACCTATGCAGATAATGTTTTTGCTGATGTAAGCTGTGTCCTTTTCACAACTTATCAAAAAGTGGACATAATTTTGTCCCGAAATTTTGATTCTGCTGAGCTGATGCCTCACTAAAAGGCCTGTACATACTGGTCTCTCTATTACCCTCCCTTTCTTAAATACAGACACTGTGTTTGCTATTCTTCAGTCACACAGTGCCACCCTTGAGTTGATAGATTTATTAAAAACTCTAACTACCAGATTTGCAATTTCACACATCAATTCTTCCAGAACTTTAGGAGCAAAAGTTTCCACTCCACAACTCTCCACTCCTCCCAACGTGTGCTATGGAAGACTTTTAGCTTTTATTCCACTTATGGTGAGGCAAACTCTGTTCCCATGTGCTCCTTCCCATTAGTCACTGCACTTTTAGCCCTGTGCAAACTGGTTGACTTGAATTTCCGCACACACACACTGAGATATGGTCCCCAGCATGGTGAGTGATGGTTCCATGCCTACAGTGAAAGTAGGATATTGGATTTGTGCTGAAATGTTAAGAAACACATAGGATATATTAAGCATTTCAGAAACTTAACGGGAGTGTTAAGATGAACAAGTATGCTTTTAAAATCTCTTTGTAATGCTTGAGGTGGAATAAGCACCACATATCGACTGGGCCATTAAAACAAAACCACTCCCAGGATTTGAGTGCAATAAAGTGAAATGAACAATGCTTGTGGCAAACACAGTCTCAGTAATTGCCTGGTAACCTCATGAGAAACTGAAGCCCAAAAGACAAAGGAAAAAGGGAATTATAAAAAAAAAAAAAAAAAAAAAAAAAAGAGAGAGAGAAAGAAAATAAAAATAAAAAGGTGAAAACAAATATTGCAAGACACCTGAACAGTTATTTCACTGCTACAGAAGAAAAAATTGCCATGTGCTTTCTTTAGGAACAGCATCCTAACACTCTTCCTTTCAAGTCAATGGAGAGCACCAGAGGAGTCCATTAGCATCAAAGTCAGCTGCTGTGCTATGGATCTGCTCTCTGATATCCATGGGAGCCCTCAAATTCTCCTTGTACAGCCTTCTTTAAGTCTGCCTGACACAGAAATGGGGCCCACAGCTGGAGCAGTCCAGGCTCCCTCCAGATGAGGTTTAACTGGAGCTCAGGAGCTGGAGAACTCACTGGGCTGTGGGGCCGGGAGGAGCAGAGTGGGACTCTCACTCTGCTGCTGTGCTGGTGAAAGCCCTGGGAGACAACTGGCACTGGACACAGGGAAAGGGCTGTGGCCATGAAACATTTCAAATGCAGGAGATGTGAGCACGTGGGGCACCAGGAGGATCGCTGCAGCTTCCCCTTCCTATTTCACCCCGGGTACATCACTCCACAGGCTGACAGCGGCGAGGTGCAAAACACAGATTACATCTTTTCCTTGCTTCTCCCTGAAGTACAAATGCAGGAAGCCAAGGGAGAGGCAGGAGGAGCATCCTCCCGGCCCTGGGTGGGCTGCCATGCTGCTGCTAAGCAACGCGCAAGCACAGCCCGCAGCCTGCTTGGAAAACCAATCAAGGCAGCGTCGCTCTCCCCTCGCATTAAATGTCAGTTTACAAATGGAAGTGACAGATCACAAACCATTCCCCTCTGTAGCGATGTGGTCTCATCCTGAGCCCATCTCCCCGTGCCCGGCTGGTGCAAAGCGATTCCACCTCTGCTAAATGACTCCCAGAGTCTCCAAAGTACAATTTTGTTTTATAGTCGCTGTCAAACCAAAATGTTTCATGTTAATTTCTTACAACCTACTCCACTGTCTGCTCCGCTCCTATTTGATATTTATTCCCCTGTCAAATGTGCATTTATTTGCTGACATTTTTATTAAATTAGACTGTAATAAATCTGTCTGCATTCATGTTTATGTCCCTTCATGCAGAGGACCCCAAAGTAAGTTCCATACATTAAGTGCATGGGCAAACGCTCATAAGCATTTCACAGAGGGTAAATAAAGTCAAACTACTGGTAATCAAAAATGATAACGACCCAACCTGGCCAGGCTGGAAGGGGACCAGGGAAAGCAATGTTTTTGTAGCAGTGGGCAATCATCTCTCTCCTGAGCAGAGTAGGAAGTTTCTGGGAACAGCCCCACTTCCAGATTGTGAAAATTCACACTTTTTATTTTCCTTTAGACAGGATAGAGAATTTCTTGAGCCCCACTGTTAGCAGATTTTTAGCAGTAAAAATCAGATTTTAATGGTTGCAACTTAGAAAATGTTGCTGTTAGATACATTACAAATGAAATTCCAGTGTGCAGTTAGTGGCCAAATGCTCCTCAGCTCTTAAAAGAGTTTTAAAAACCTCCTTAGCTCACCAAATCCTGAGTAAATACAATTCTGCACGGTAAAAGTGAGGCATAGAGGAGGGGGATTTGCTTGATGTCGGCCATCAAGCCATCACCAGTCAGGAATGAAGATCAGAACAGATAAATGCCATCTGGAAAAACCTGGGGGACCAGATCAGCTGTCTCACTTTTGTGTCATTTGAAGCTTCCTCCCAAAACCTCTGTGCAAAAGAGTATTTTTGTGTGTAGTAACTTTATTTTCTGTAGCCACAACAGGGAGAAGAACAAGTTAAAAATTCACAAGAGCAAGGTCATTCAAGGTTGAGGCTTTTCCTCAGCTCCCTCCTGCTGTCCCCTATGGTATCAGTGGTGCCTGATATCATGCAGCACACGTGCCCTGCAATTCCTGGGCGTCGCTGTGGCATCTTAACAAGGGCCCTCACTCCTTCCTGCTCCCTCCACGCCACTCACACCCAGCCTGATGAGAGGAGCGCAGAGGAATTCAGAGCAGCTCCTTCCAACTTCAGAGGGCTCCGAACACAGGAAATTTTTTTTTGCCAAATTACAATGTCTTGAAATTGGCAACAGCACGCTGATTATGTCTCATTGTGGCTGTGATGTCCTTGGCGATGGAGCTGGGAGACCACAAAGTGAATATAATGCTCCTCTATGTGACTCTAATGACTGATGATGCTCTGCTGTGGGTAGCAATTTTGAAATAACTGAGAATGACGACAGAGAATATTGCCTTTGTCTTCTGGCTTCGGAAGAACTTTACGTGTAACTAAGGAGTACAATGCAGCACTGCCAGCCACACACTGCTAATAGGGGAAATTTGCAGCCCCATCAAGCAGTTTGTGCTAATCTGGCCCATATAGAGCCCTGCAGGGCAGGCTGAGCTCGTGAAGCAGGGAAAGGTGGGTGCTCACAACTAGGCAGGGTCTTCTCACATGCAGGAAGAAATCTCAGCACACAGGGACAGCCGACAAATGCTGCAGACCAAATTAATAAATTAAATTAAGTGTAGCATTTTTTAAATTGGGCACCAGATGCTTTCCTCACTCTGTTTGCTTCCAGTCATTCAGATAGCTCAGAGGAACCATCTCACTGAATAAAACAAGTGCTGATCCCGCAGAGGAATGAATTGAATGCTTTGGTGACACGCAGAGAATGCAGCTATGTTGTCTTCGAGACCTGACCTAGTATTGCTGTTTGCCAACCCTTTGTGCCACAGAGAAGTGCCAGCGTGCTCTGGAGCGTCTCCTGTGCTTTGTGACCCTCTCACAGTCAACATATGCACAGGGGACACGCCAAGAGTGTCCCACATTAGACAGGAATGATGGAGTTTCTCTCCTGCCTTAACCACCCTCTGACAGAGCATGAAGGACTTCAGAGCAGAATGTCACTGTCAGTCAGATGGAAAACACCGTGTGTCAGCAATCATCCTGTGAGTGGGGAGGTGAGGAGGGAAACATAGGGGGAAGCTGAATGCAGATCCCACCCCTGGTGTGTCCTGCAGGAAGCTCCAGATCTCCCCTGAGCCTCACCCAGGATCTTATACCCATCCCAGCCCTCCACGAGGGGAGCCACAGACTTGAGCAGTCTCAGCTCCAGCCTGGCTGAGGGACCATCACACACGAGCTGACTACTTTAATTTTTACACACTGTCTGAACGAGCTAATTTAAACTTGTGCAGGTCAGTCTCCAGAGACTGAAGACTGACATAAGAGGGGCACAGAAATCTATTTCTGATCTGCCAGAACAGCAGGTCCCGAGAAGTCCGAGTGCTGTGCTGGCAGCGTGGTACTGTTTGCCTTTGAGGAATGGGAAATCACAAAAGAGGAGGTCAGCTAACTCCAAGATAACATAGTTGATGTGGAGAAGTGTCACCATGAAGTCATTGCTTTGATGGTCATTAGGGCTCCTGAAGGTACTGGACTGAGGAAATTTTGTAATAATCCATCCTGGAAGATTTTAACTCAAGATATTGCTGAGGAAATTAACTCCTTGTTCAAACCCCAGTGCAGACTCAATTGCCATGGTGGCCTTTCTGTTCCACAGCCACAGTTTATTTATCTTCCCCCCTCCCATTGCTGCAGGAGCCAAAGGAGAACAGAAATGGACCAACAGGTCTGAGCAGATCTGCATGAAAATCTTTCCTTATGAAGAGGACAACTCAGTGCCCACAGTACTTGATCTCACCCTGCTCCTGAGCTCACAGAGGAAAAGATACAGAGAAGGCAATGTTTTCTCACACCTCAGGAACAATTTAGGTGGGGCACGTAAATCTGTGTCGTGTTCCACCCAACAACAAGCCAGAGGGTCTTTTTGAACCACAGGAGACTGATCACACCTAAAGGCTGCTCCAACAAGCTACAAAGGCAGCACACAAGTGGTTTTCTGTGCACCAAAAGCCTGTCTCTGCTCCTGCCTTGTATTGTTCCTTCTAAATGGAAACCATTCTGAAGCACAGTTTGTGTTCCCTTACTGCATTCTATAGTATTGCAACTTTCTGGGCAAAATCCATTCCTTGCAGGGGTTGAAGACCATGCCCAAGACCCATTTCCACCTTAGTCTGGTGGGCTTTCCATGACTCTAAATGGGGATGACAGCTCTGGCGGCCGAGCTCTCAGGGATGTAGCCCAGGCAATTTAAAAAGTCACTGCTCCCAGCAGTCCACTCTCCCCCAACAAATTAGAGGCAAACATGTGCCTGCATTCCAATGCCTTTGGCGTGGAGGTTGGCATAGCAATGTGAGCCCACCCTCAGACCAACACTGAACTCACCCTGAAGGGGTGGTGTGGCTCTGGCTCCTGGCAGCAGCCAGGGACAGATCTCTGCTTGCCACATGCCTTGAGCCCATCTCTTCACGCTCTCAGCCTCCTGCCTGAGGTGTTTGCTATTTCTGCAGGATTTCTTGGCCAGGCTGTTTGGAGAGGGATTTGGTGCTGGTGCACCTAGCGGGCAGTTGTGTTTCCAGGCACCTCCCTGCAGTGGGATTCTGTGTGTGCCTGCAAACCAGCACACAGGGAAGCCCAGCCACGGGGATGATTTTCTGCACAGAAATTTGCATCCACCAAAGTGAGCAGCTTTCCCAGTTTCTCCTTCCTCAGACCCACCTTGGTGTTCCAAATGAGTGGGTTTTGCCTCTTTTCCTGCAAGTGTACATTGCTTTTTCTCAGAAACACTGGGGAACAATTAGAGCAATGGGAAAATGGTAAAAATAACACAAATCCATCACATTCCTCACGGCACTGACAGCCAGAGTGCTGTGTGGTATGGCAGAGAGCAGAAACACAACACGTTTGAAAACCAAACAGGTGAGCACAATCTGTACTTTAAGTCACTCATAACCACTCTCACTTTGCTAGAAATATTTCAGGAAGCCAGAATACCTCCATGGCCCTGTGAGCACATTTAACAGTGCTTGGTAATTTGTCACTTGGGATGGCAATCACTGTTGTGCTAGTTTGTCTGGAGTAGAGCTAATTTACTTCGTAGTAGCTGCTGTAGGGCTGTGTTTTGGAAGCAGTGCTGATAATTCAGGGATGTTTTGGTTGTTACTGAGCAGGGCTTACACAGAGCCAAGGCCTTTTCTGCTCCTCACCCCACAGTTCAGGGGGCTGGGGGTGCACGGGAAGCTGGGAGGGGACACAGCCAGGACCAACTGAGCCAAGGGATATCCCCAGCCATGGGGTGTCATACTGAGCATGGGGGGACAAGAAGGAGTGGGGGGGACTTTGAGAATGATGGCATTTTTCTTCCCAAGTCCCTGTTATGTCTGATGAAGCCTGGCTTTCCTGGAGATCTGAGCCTGCCTGCTCATGGGAAGGGGAGAAGGGATTCCCTGTTTTGCTCTGCACGTGTGCACAGCTTTTGCTTTGCCTGTTAAACTGTTTTTGCCTCATTTCCTCCCTTCCACACTTCTGATTCTTTCCCCCACCCCACTGCGTGGGGCTGAGCTGCCAGCTGGGGTTAAACCACAACTGTATTTTTTGTACTGTTTCATTTGTGGCAGCACTGCGGTACAAAAACATTCAAACTTCGCTAGGTTAAAATATGTGTTTTCCCAGTGGTAATTAGTACAAGAAAATCAGGCTAAACGTATTAATTTGAGTTGGCTTTTTCATTCTCTTCCTACAGTTTTACACTTCACAGTCACAATAATTGTAGCCCTTATGAACAATTATGTAAAATTATGTAAAATGCAATATGATCAAGGTATTAGACTATTATTATCCCAGCTGTAAATGCATGAATCATTACTACAGAGTACCTAAAACCCCCAGAATTTTCTGTTTGAGTTTAGGGGCCTTTTTTTTGTCTTTTGGATGTTGATGACAATTAAATCATACCTTGATAAATATAAAAGGGAAAAATCCAGCATAGTTATTATGAGTCCTCATTAGGAAGCAAAAGAGTGGTTTTCATGTTTTGCCATTTAGTTAATTGTCTGGCTTGTAACTTAGCTGGAGTCTTTCCTGAAGCAGGAATCCAGGGCTGGGATGGATGTGGGGGGATACCTTGGGGATCAACCTGGTGGGGAGAAAAGATTTGGGAGACTGGAAGAGGGCTTGACTTGATGTTTATTGAGTGACCTGTTGAATGCATTCACTCACAGAGAGCTCACAAACAACAGAAGGATCTTGAAGGACTTGAGGTATGAATGAAGACAAAAATTTCCCTCTTTTGACTCTGTTGCTTTGCATCCTGGTGTACAGTGATGCCTGTTTTCTCTTGGGCATAAAAAATAGAAATTATTTTTTTAAATATCTATGTATTCTATATAAACCTCCATCATTTAAAAACAAGTTTCTCTTTTTTGGAAAGGTCAACAAGCTTTATATTAGTGCAAATCTACTTCCTACTCCTTCAACCTGACCTTAAAGTCAACAGGATTGCAGACAGATGAGGAGTCTCAGCATCACAGTCAGATGCCAGGATGTGTATTAATTTCCCTCTGTGCTGAAGGAGAGCTATCCCCACTGATTTTGGAGGAGTTAAATTAGTATGCTGGGGGAAGGAACACCACGACCTGTTTCTTTCTGTTTCCTATGGATGTGTGTAGTGATTTGAATGTGAGACAAAACTGGAGATTGCTCAGGAAATTCTCATATAATTCACTCTCTCCTAAAGCTTGCAGGAACCATGAAGATCATATTAGAGTGTTACAGAAAATAACAGAGCCTTGAAATTAGGTGGAAAAGTCATAGAGAGAAATGTGGCTGAGCCAGGTTCTATGGAAATTATTTACCGTTGTCCCTTTTATGCTGAAAGCAGAAGAGAAATAAAGCACTGACAAATATGGGAAGAAGTGTCTAGTGTATTGAAAGCTGAATAACCACTATGAATTAGTCAAAATAATGAAACAATTATTTATATACAAGCCTGGAATAGAGGAATTCTTGCCTTGGATGGTAAGGGTAATGGGCTGGATTTATCTTTCTCATTGCTCCTATAGCCCATCCCTCTTCTTCTTCCTGATCAGACCTGCAGTAACCCACCTGGATTTGCTGACATTCCTGATCCATCCAACACCTGTGGCACCAAAACTGGACAACCGCTTTGTTTAAGAAGGGGACACCGGACCCAAAATAACAAGGAGTGTTTTATCTTTCCTGTGAGGCTGGGGAGGCCCTGGCACAGGGGGCCCAGAGAAGCTTTGGCTGCCCCATCCCTGGAAGTGTCCAAGGCCAGGCTGGATGGGGCTTGGAGCAACCTGGGACAGTGGAAGGTGTCCCTGCCCATGGCAGGGGATTGGAATGAGATGATTTTTAAGATCCCATCCAATCTAAACTGTTCTGTGAGTCTATGGACTGGCAAAGAGGTAAAATGATTCATCAAGGAAAGGACACTACAAATGTTCCCCTTCTCTAGCTCAAAATACAAGTCACTCCCTATCAGGTTGTTGTGGAGAGCTGGGGCTTTTAAGAAAATTACAGGGAAAAGCTAATGCCTCTTTTTCCCATTCATGGAATCAAGCCCTGATTTCACTGACAGGTACTGAGAGCAGGACTCAAACAATTGTTTAATCTAAAGGGAGAGCACTCAATATCTCCATTTGGAACAGAAAACCATCTCTTGTTTTAGGTTTTTGCCTACAGGGAGCAGTGATAGGGCTGTTTGTATCTGGAGTCGGGCTGCAGATGCCCAAGTTTGCAGTAATTATATAACTGGCAAAGCCAAGCCTGTTAAACTTTAGATCAGCATTAAAAAATGCAAGAGAAAGTTATCTACCTAATTGCCTGGAAAAAACTATGCCGCTCCATTTGCAAGAATGAGACAATATTAATTGTCTCTTAATAACACAAGACTGTTGCTCAAGAGCCTTGTTGGACTTTATTTTTTCCTTGAAAATGAGGAAAAAAACCCCAAAATAAAGAAAAGTGTGCAAGGGAAGAAGCTACTATAACTAGAAGTGAAATGTTAATGTTATTTCATTAAATGATTTGTGAAGAATTAGATAAGAGATCAACATTCTCAGAGAATAATTTCTTTAAATACCTTGTGCTCAAGATTCCCCTCTAGGCAACTTTTCATCTTTCTTCATTAAAAAAATAGCATTAAATTTTATTAAAGAGTCCCAATTAAGCTGGTAACTTGCTTCAAAGAGCACCCAGGCTTAGGGGGATATGTTAAACGTTAACAGTGATGGGAAGATTCACCCGTAGAGCTGATTTTAAAAACAGCATCTTTCTGACTGGTACAATTTGGCTTGCACACCCTTGAGGCATTCTCCCAGACCTACTGATACTTATTTTGGGAAGCAGCACATAATTCTTGGCTTTAAGGTCAAGTAGATGGCAAAGCTGCCTATAACAAATGCAAACTTTTCCTGATAGCTTTGGAAGATGTCAAAAACCAATTTCTAAAATGATTGTTTTTCTTAGATCCCGAGTTGGTCTGATTTGAGGGTGGCATCACAGATACCTGAGCCAAAATCTGTGAATTTAGCTTGCCTTGTTGTTTGAGTGGAGCTGGCAAGAAACACAACACCTCAAAAAATAACACACAGAGTCTCACAGGAAGAAAGATGTTGGTCCCAACTTAATTCTCACGGTCAAAACCCATAGGAAAGCAAACACATCCTATTGTTTTCAGAGGAATACTCAGGGCATGAGGCTTGAAAACAAAAGACAGAAATTACTGAGGACCCTCACAGGCTGGTGCTTGGGAAAGGGGCTGGATGGGTGCAGCGTGCTCCTGAGCACACCCTGGGAGAGGTGGGAGGCTGTCTGGTGACAGGGGCACAGCTGCAGAACATGTGGTGCTGACAGGGGTGGAAAACTGCCTTCAGATCCTACCTGGCATGGAGTGAGAGTTGGCCAATGCCTGACTTTGGGAAAGGGATGACCAACACTCCACCTTCATCACTTTATGTTCCAGGGAGGAAGAGCCAGATATAAATACAAATATCATGAACCCGCTCAGAAGATTTAGTTTGCTGCAGTCTGAACTCTAGGGAAAACCTGAGGGGGAAAATGGAAGGGGAAAAATTCAGAGAAAACCACTTGCTATGAATCTTCTACAGTGACAATAGATAAATAGGACAGGAAGAAAAAACTGCAGTACTCCCAGGGCCCTGCTGATCCCAGGGGAAAAAGAGAATGGGAAGAAAAGTGAAGGACAGGTCTTCCACTTGAGAAAACCATCTTAAATCCAGATTTCTCCTACTCTCTCTTGTTCCTGTGGCAAATCTCCTCGCTGAATGATGCTGCACAAGGAGATTATTTATGCAGCCATCCAAATGTCACATTCATATTTAGACATTTATATAGTCCTTTGTTTTACATTCATATCCTGCGTTTCCTCAGTTCTAATCGAGTGCTAATTTCACATTCATTCTTCATAGCCATGCTCAGACAAGACACCCAGCAGTGCATACTTAGGGGGGGTCTATTATTATTATTTATTTTTTATCAGAGTATGTCATTCCCAGGTAAAGGATGTGCTGCCTGCAATGTAATTTTATATGCTGGATAACACTTGCATTGACTGGGAGGCACACAAGTCAATTGCATATTGTATTGCAGATTATTTTATATTTATTATTTGCTGTCAAAGTGATTTTGAAAACCAATGCTTATGTGCTGTGTGTACTTTACTATAAATAGGGGGGCTCCTGGAGAAGGTACAGGGAAGAGGATAAATTTAATTTGACAATTCTGTCAGAGGTAACTCCACTTCTTTCCAATCTGCCACTTGCAACAAACAAGCCAAACTGGTGTTGAATGCAGAGAAAAAGAGCTGGGGAGACTCAGCAGTAAATATTACAGTGGGCAGATACAGGAGGGTTTGCTTCACCAGTTTAAGAAGGTGCACAGCAGGACTACATTTTCCTAAGAAAATGATTAATGGCACCCCTGAGATAATGCCTCTTCTTTCCCAGCTCTTTTTTCCCCCTTGTTTAATTCCTCTTACAGAAGTAAGGTTTAAAATGACACTTTCCTCCCTCTTTCAACGAGACAGCACATCTCACAAGGGAAAAATCAATTCTAAGTGGGAATTGTGTATATTGCAACATTTATATACAATAATTCTCCCCTCCTCTCCCTTGTACTCATCTCCATCAGGGACAAATAATGGAGCCAATTTGCTGGGAGCAAAACATGGCAGCAGCTTTGCCCCAAGGCTGGCTGAGCAATTTTACCTCTTCTCAGGCTACAGGAGGCTGCTGAGGAGTTCTTATCAGCTCAGGACATACAGGGGCTTTTAAGAGGAAGGAGAACAGAGCAGCGTTCCCTGGAAGTGGTCTAAAATGTTGTACTGCTGCAATTATGAGTGATGTTAAGACTTGTCACATTATTCCTGGGGCTTTCTCACTCCCTTCCCTGAGAGCTGGCACTGCCATCTGGGTGACTGTGGGCTGTGGGCTGAGCCAGGTGGATCCATCCTGAATAGAAACCAGGGAGGACTTGTTCCTCCAGCTTCACTTCCACGTCTACACATGCACATTTTTCAAATGAAAAAAAAAAAAAAAAATTAAACTGGTGTTTACAGCTGAGGTGCCATGAGCACACCTGCTCTGGGTGGAGAAGCTGGGAAAATGTATTTGATGGGAATCAAAAAGCCCAGGAATACCCTTTTATCCTGCCCTTCTTCTGCAAAATTGTTGCTGCTACAGCTCATCTTCCCTGGTTCAGAGGCTGGCAGGGACTGGGACATACCCTATGTGACAGCACAGCCTCTGGAGGGGGTGGCTGGAGTAAAAAGCAATTACATTTTATGTTCTATCTTCCCCTCTGCTTTCTTTTCATTATCCTATAAACCTACACAGGGAATAATCAAGAGAGGCTCCCTGGCTGTACTGCAAGTTTACCGAGGTCAAAGCTGCTTGAACTTGCAACTTTACCTTAACTATCCTGTCAAGACAACACATGGGCCTGCTCTCCAAATTGATTACATAAATCTTCAACACAACTGTTAATCACAGTCCTTATTCCAGCTTATCTTTCAGCAAAGATAAAGCACAGTTTCTTGGCTGTTTATCATAGAGTTGGCATGGTATTATCTGCCTTGAAACTTCAGACTCCCCCTGCCCAGAGGTGTGACAATTAGTAGGAATCAGAACCACATTTTTATAGATAAAGTGAGATCTTGCGGAAGAGTCTTTGTAACACAGAAAAAAATAGGAAAAGGCCATTATTATGCTTATTTTGCAAAGATCTCTTGTCAGCAGTTGCTTGATATATACCCTAATTTAGGTAATGTTTTTATTGAATGGTCAGGACTCAATTTCTCAAGTCATGAACAATTACAAATTAACTCTATTTCTTATTTCTAGGGTTACCCCTGCACTAAGCCCAAGCTGACCACCCAAAATCCTTCCAAGCTGTTCTGTGTAAAAGAGAGGAAAAGGGAATTTAAGAATTAAAAAGCAGCCACTGTTTCTAGCCACAATAATAGATATCCTCTTAATGCTCCTGGGAGGATTAACAACAAGAAAAAAATCACTTTTCTGAAGGACATGGTGACAGAAGAAACCGAAAATTATGTGGACCTTCAGTGCCTAGGGAATGAAACATAATATTAAAAAAGTAGGCATCTACCTCACATGGTGGGATGTGCTTTATATTTATCAGCTTCTGGCTTTCTGCTGGCCTCGAAGGATGAACCCAGCATTAACCTCAAGCAGTGTCTTTTAATTCACCTGAGGTCCTGACATGGCTCCTGGATGCTTTCATGAAGATCTTTAGCAGGAGCTGTTCTAGAAGAAAAGCCATAAAAGATGTGTTGTTTCTGCCTGAAAGGCCCCTGGGAGATGGAGGGGGAGGCAAAGCAGGTGGTGGTGTCAGGAATGCTCCGAAGCCTGAAGAAAACCTTGCAGCAGAAACATCACCTTTCATGCTCCCCTCCCTTCACAGCACCTCTGGTTTTCTAATGTGCATTTGCCTCATTGTATTTTTATTTTGCTTTCTGCATAATGATGAAAACACAGGGCTTGGTGTGCATTATCTGGTTTTTTTTACGTGATATCTATAATTGACTTCTGGAGCACAATGGCATTCACTGAGTGAATTGATTTAAAATTGCTGTAATAATATTGCAAAATTCCTTTATTAGTGGCAGAGTACATCAGGAAGAATCAGTGAGATTGCCATCTAGGATAATAAACACTTATAGGCAAGTGCAAGCAGCCCACAAAAAGTAGCAATTTTGCAACTGCTTTTCTCTTTTATTCTGTTTCTCCAACAGCCACTGGCCCATCATCACCACAAATTAGATGGCACCTACAGGAGCCATCTGGAAGGATCTGTTTTTCATATATAATGTAAGTATTTGAAGAATATGAGGGACAGAAGAGATGGGAGGAACCAGAACCACCAGCACAGTGAACTGAGCTGGTAGTTGCTCATTATGTGCTAATGTTGGGAAGAAGAGGTTGATTCTCCCTCTCTTTATATCAGCATAAATTCAGAATCACTCCAATGACTCAGAGAGCAAGTCAGGATGCTGAGCTGAATGGTCAAGCCCTAAATCCCATTTCCAGGACACAATCCAAGAGATCCTTTCAAAGAATTCCAGGCCAACATTGCATTGACTTCAAAAGGGTTTGGGCTGGATCCATTTTCTCAGGATCAGGAGGAACAAGGCTCAGACACCTGCCATGGTGTGGATGCAGGCAGCCCTGCCCGGCTGATCTGCTGAGAGCAGCCCACAGGCTACTGAAAAACAAAGCATCCATTCCCTGAAGAGATTGTGCCTCAATCACTGCTTGAGCCACTACACAAAGCTGGCACCAGGAAACAGCTATTATTATAAGCCTTATTATGTAAGTGTTCCTTATGCTTTAATTTTTGGCTTCTAGATGAAATATTTCAAGGATATTTTACTGGATATTTTCCATGAGAATTAAGGCTGGGCATAGCTGTGCTATTTTATCTGCCCTGCTTGGTCCAGACTGTTTGCAGAGCTATCACAGAGGCTCTCCAAGCTACTGTGTTTCACTGAGCTTCCAAATTAAATTACAACACATCACACACACCTAAATTACACATCCCATACTCAGATGATACACAACTGAAAAAAGAAATCACTTGTTAGCATAATTAATGCAATTATAGTCAGCAAATTTCAGATTCATTGGTGACTCAAACCTCAAACAAAGGAGTATTTTTAGAACTGTATAAATCCGATGGGATCCATTTACTCCTAGAAATCAGGATTTATTGATACCCATCACCTCCCTGGTAACTAAAGCATACCAGGTATCTCCATTGCAGAGATAACTGGTGGGAGTCTATCTGAGGGGGGCTGCCCTACCTCCTTCACTTAGGGAGGCTTATTGCTATAGCAACAACTACATCCTGTGATTTGCTTGCTACAAACACCCACAAAAAAACATTCTGAAATGATCCATGCAAAAAACAACTGTTCCTTTGACCTGACATAATTAATGTGTTCAAATCTGAATTATTTCTGCCACAGGTTAAGCATTCTGAATTCAAATGACTCATATGCAAAAAGAAGTCTCACTGTGCTTTGGATTAAGGAGGGAAACCCTTATTTTGAGCTCTTACTGTTCTCTGTGCCATACCTGAACTTCACCAGAGTCAGAAGTAGGAAACACCTTGGTCTGGGTGGTTGGAGAGACCACTCAGACAGCGAAAGCAGCAGGGCTTTTCCACTCAGGCCCCAATCACAGAGCACAGCCATCCCTTCCTGATATTATTCCTGCCTTAGCATTTCGTTGCCCAAGGCTCAGAAATCACAGGGACAAGATGTGCCCCTTCTGTTTGGAAGGGAAGGGGTAATTGCATAGACACACTTGCTGCTCTCCTACTCAAAATCTACAAAAAAGAGAGAAAAGTTGGCACTGCCCAAATGACCAGCAGCCCAGTCCCACCACGTGAGCGACCTTGAGTGGGGCTGCTCAGTTTAACCTCTGCATTCCCAGTGTTGCTGTCTGGAGGCATCCAAATGGGAAAGCAGCCTTAAACCAGATACTAGCAGCACCATCAAAGTGTTTGTCAAAGGACCTTGAGGAGAAAAATGAAAAGATGTAATTCCTCCTTCTGTCTCTTTCATAGAGTATCCCAGTGCAAGTAAAATTTGGAAGAGGTCGGCAGAACTGGGCATTCCATATTCCCCTATCCCCTCCCAGGCGGGAGAGAACAGACCCCTCACAATGCAGAGTAACAAAATTTCACTTTATTTTTAAGCTTACCTGTGAGATGAGAAAGGAAGGAAGGTAGGGCAGGCTGGTGGGGAGCAAAGCTGAGAAGAAAGATCTGTGCTACAGAAGGCATTTTATCTTTTTATCATTTTCTCTTGATACTGCAGATCTCTCTTGTTAAGTACTCCCTTTTCATGTCTTCTAATATCTACTGACAACTGAGGTGAATGAACCAACAAGCATTTATTCTACTCCTGAAGGAGTGACAGTAATGAAATTCAAGGAGCCAAAGATAGCAGCATTGCCCGTTCTGGCCTCAGCAGAAGCAGGATCTTCCAGTGACCAGGAAAGGTCTTTTAAAAGCAGCATATAATGGGGAATCTGACAGTAGCCTGACGATCTCATGGAAATTTCCTCTTTCCCATGTAAATATTACTTTTAAGTTCACATTTCCAGCATCAGAGCACTTAAGTAATAATGTCCCTGTCTCAGCTGAGAAACTCAGTGTGTGTTTCCCAGCTATTTATGAGAATTTACATTTGAGCCAGGAGTGAGGCTAAATGTAAGTACAGTGTCTCTGTGGGGGGATTCACAACCAAACTCTACAAACTGTTGCTGAATAAAGAACTGTCTTTATCCTCCCACCAAAAGTCTTCTTACTAACTGAGCATCTTTCAAACGCTTTAAAAATGGAATTGTAAGTTCAGCACAGAAACTAAAAATGTCTTACAGCCTTGCTTTCCTTCCTTGCAAATAAACATTTAACAAGAGAGGCAACTTCATGTGTTAAAGTTTGAAAGTTGTCAACTGCTGCTGCAAGAAATCCCCCCTTTCACCACTTCCATTCAAAGCAAGATGGCATCAATTTGGGATATGAACGATCTATTGCAGAGAATCTGATTCAGTGCCTCATAAAGGCAAATGCATCACTCTGACCCATCTGTTCTATGGACATAATCTTAATTGCAAACATAGGGTCACATCCCTATAAATCAGCCAAGCTGCAGGGAAGGTGCCTACATTTATGCCAGCTGAACATTTACCCAGGACTGCCTACAGTCATTTCTCAGTAGAATTTAGGGACAAAAAGAACAAGGATATCGCTATCGACCCCGTTTTTCCTTACAGTGACTCATATTTATTTAACCTAACTCTGTGCATGGGTGAAATCCAAGTCTTACTCCCATAAACTCAAAACTTCCATGGAGTTTTTACCCCACACGTATGGCATAAGACAACAAAGATGTTTGGGATGAATGGCAAGCCATGTAAACACTTAGGAGAAATATATATCAAGGCACAGAAGAAATGCCATAGGATCTGTTCCAGGCTTGCAGAACCAAGGGGGCAGAATCTGAGCATCATTAGTCTCAAAATAAAGGTAAATTATTAGAAAGGATAGAAAGAAAAAAAACATCTCCATGATTCCTACTTCCCCAAATGGCTCAGGCACAGGTGATCTCATTACCTCATCTGTGTAATTTACACTTCTAATATGGCTGAGGAATAAAACAAATATGCAGAAATAAGCAACAGGACGGGGACAGAAGAGAGGAAAACCTCACAGCCCTCTCTCATCTAAGCTCCTTCTTTCCCTGCCAAATGTTATACTCCCTTCCTGGGAACCCCTCCAAGTTTGTGTCTCCAGATGCCACATTGCAGCAGGCTGCCTGGAATCCCTCCTACCCACCTCCACATCACTCGTGCTGAACAGGCAGGGCAAACACAGGGTGAAGGGAGTGTTTTATCCTTATTTATTTCCAGATGGACAATCAAGCTGTCCAAAGAGCCAACAAGGAAGAACAACCCAACAAAACAAGCAACTAAAACAAAAACCACCCTTAACCATCTTGATAACAGATTCTTCTCTGGGAAAAAAATTTAAATACAAGTCACGGGTTGAAGTTTGGAAGTATCCAAACCTGAGGTGTGTTTTCTTCTGTTAACTTGGGATTCTGGCAGGTAACATACAGAAGGGGCATGAGGGAATCCCTCATTACACGCAAATTTGAAAATAATTATAAAAACCTTGTGCAACTGAAGCTGAATGGGATTCACTCTTTGCTGACTATTTCAGCATCCTGGCTAAATACGAGCATTCATTTGAGCCAGGACCGTGTAACTGTAGGCTCCTATCAGGACACCAATCTTAAATGCATAAGTATTTAATACAAATCTTAAATACCTAAGTACCTGAGAGCCTATGGGGGAAGTTTAGGCAGAGATCTAAGAGCTGGTGTCCAACGTATGAGGGGGTGAAGTTAAATGAGGTGAACCCCTCTCTTCCCCACGAGTGAGATCTGAACCATCAGTACATCATTCTCCTCCTCTCTTTGGAGGAAACTTAGCCTGAGCCTTGCTCAATTTGGGGCCTGAGCTTAGGTGGGCTGGAGCTGGGCCAAGGAACTGGTGGGTTCCTGGAAGCAAAGTAACGGGATCCACAGTTAACAAAGAAACGTGTTGATCTTTAGTACTTTTGACACTTAAAAAAGCACCTGACTTAAATACAGATAAATCTGTCTGAAGAAATAAATGCAACCAGACCTAATTAGAGAAGTGAACTGGTGTAACACAGCCTCCTTTCATCCTCTCCCTACATATCTCCCAAGACCACTGCTATCCCATCTATGTCTCTCCACCTAATTTTCATTTTCAAATGTGCTCTAATGACTGCAAGTAGGTCTATAGTCCAGAAATAGAAGTCTCAAAGCGCAGAGGGCATTATGTTCCCATCCACCTCACAGGGCAGGTTGAAGTAGAGTCCAGACCCAAATTATCTGAGTATTAGATGAGATCCCTATGCTATATTTCATTTTAGTCCCCTTTTAGGTGCTATTTTACACCACCCAGCTGGCCTTCAGTCCCAGTAAGAAACACTCTCATATCTGATTCTCTCCATCCTTCTCTATTTTTCTCTCCCCTCTGCTTCCTTTGCACAAGGAAGGGTTGGTAAAAATTTATTGTGGGTGGGATTTTGAGGCCTGCATCCCATTAAATTTAATGGGAACTGAGCATCTAAATCCCTTAGGCAGCTTGAAAATTTCAGCCTCTATTACTAATGCTCTTCTCATTATAACAAGATTTGTACATGACAGCTCGGGAGCTCTGACTCTGCTTCCAGTGATGTGGCTGACGGCACCCAGTGTAGGCTGCCCTGCTCACAGCTCATCTTGTCACAAGCTCTGCTAACACGAGACCAGAAAGCAGCCTGTAATGCCATTATGACTGCTGAACTCTCTCGTAGGGCCCTTTCCACGAGGCAAAGATAATGCTGAGTAAATCTGCCTTTGTTGTGATTGTTTGAGAACCATTTCACTTTAATTGCGATCATCGGCTGCTGGTGTGCAGCCTGCTGGAGGATGGACGTGGCTGTGTTGCTCAGCTGCACCATCATATCCAGAGTTTTTTGAGGGACATTATAGACTTTGCTGGGCTGTCAAAATGGCCAGATTCCACCACATTACATTTTCCATCAGCATTCTGCTTAATTTACTGAAATTATAATTTACCAAGAGGGCATGACTAAAAAGAGAATGGCTTTTTAAAATGTCCTGCACATCCTGCAGGTCTTCGTTGGTAAGGTGTTTAACCATGTTGGTGTTAATCACACCTGACAGGGCAACCACTCTCATTCTCATCAGAGATTTTTCTGTCCCTTTTCATGTCACTCTGGTCCAATCGTGCTGTGGAATAAAAGGGGCTTGAAAACCTCTAGAAAACCTGGGGAAAAGCAAAGAGCAGTTGGAATGTCAAGATAAAACTTTATCATCTTGCACATGCACTGAGGAGAATGGGACTCTTGGAAAGGCACAGTTTCTCCATATTAAACTAGGGTTGCTCAATACCTTGGTTTTTGCTTCCATTGTTCTTCTAAGGTGTCACATGTACCTGTCTCCTGCTACAGGTTGTGTGTGTGACTGGCTCTGAACTCCAACCATCAGGTCTTTAAAGTTATGCGGGTGCTTCCTCTTGAAGGTCTCAGTTCTATGAGAAGTCAGCTGAAATTGTCCTTGGGGTATCTGAGACTATTCACAGTATGAGGGACAGATTTGTAATAGACTTTTTTTTCCTTTCTTTACCCATTACTGCTACAGCTGATATTGCAGCCAAGGACTTCAGGACCTCCTTGTGCAGTTAGGAAATTATTGGAATAAATTGCATCAGGACCTTTGGCCAGGTACCTGTGGCAGTGTTCACAACAAAGGGCTGGGTGTGCATTTTGCTGGATTCTATGTCCTGTTTTGATAACAGATTACCTGCCCTTGCCTGGATACTCCCTACCTTTGCCTCCTCAACTTACCAAGATTCTGGGGGGAGATGAGAAGGGAGGAAATGATGTCTCTGTCTCCTCCATGCCTCAGCTACAAATTTAGGCAGTGAGTTTACTGGACTCTCTACACACAGAGCCAGAATGCACACACTTCAGTGCTCCTCATATAAACCTCGATCTTCTGCCCTTGAACTAGGACATACTTTTCTTTGACTTTATTTTTCACTTTTCAAGGAAGGCTCCTAGGGAAAAAAGAGCTCTTTAACTCCACTGTTCCCACAAA